>JAQIXU010000015.1:0-128372 GCA_034701245.1 Strigamia transsilvanica | reverse complement strand
TTTTTTTAATTTTTAAAACCGTGTTAAAGCGAAATCGTGTAAAACAAGTACCGTGTAAATCGAGGGATAGGTGTATTGTCAAAAAAATTTCCTGTAGATGATATTGCATTTGTGTTTGTAAAAATGAATAAAATTATTTACCGTCCTTTTTTCGACATATGGCTAATTTTTATTTGCCGAGCTTATATCTCTTTCTGTTCGCAATTTTACATCCAAGTGTGTCGCATGTTTTTTTTTACTGTTTTTTTTATGTTGTCGTGCATAGAGCCTAGAGTAAACAAAACACTAAGTAATCGCGTATGTAGAGTCTAAGGTCGAAAACGATGCCTAGTCATAGAATCATCAAACTTCTTTATATTCTACTACCATGCATTGCAATTATTTACTTAAAATTCTGCCTCGATGTAGTATTCCAATCGAAGGACGACTTACGAACTCTTCTTTCTCGTAATTGTATTTGTCAATCGGAAAATAACGATTTACGAGTTGCATTTTCAATAGGTTCTGTGACTAACAATTTCAGCTGCCCAATGACAGTAAATAATATCGGTGAGTAATTCCATCTATTTTGCACGCATTCAAAATCAAACCCCGATTGATTTTCGTAGGGCGATTAGGAAACGTGATGGGCGAATATGCCACACTCTTAGCACTAGCTCGAATAAATGGCCACACGCCGTACCAACAGCAGTCGATGAAAAATGAATTGGATAAATATTTCAACACCTCGATGCCTGTGGTCAATGAAAAAGTGTACGAAAAGGTTAATTGGATTCGACATCATATTCACGATTGGATGACCGATGAATATTCTCAATTTGGTTGCAACTTCACATCAATTCACGGGTACCCGTGCTCGTGGACATTTTTTCATCACATACGAGAGGATATCAAGCGAGAGTTTCAATTTCAACATGACATCGTACGCGATGTGCAAGCGCACTTGGGGTCACTAAGAAAATCGAACACAACTACGTATATAGGCGTGCACATGCGCCGAGGCGATTATGTGAATTTGATGAACAATTCCTACAACGGTGTTTTGGCAAGTGCGGAATTTTTTACTCAATCGATGAATTATTTTAGAAGTAAATTTAAGGAATGCTTGTTTGTCGTATGCAGCGATGACTTGGGATGGTGCAAGAAAAATATCGACAATAGTTCGGGCGATGTGCATTATTGCTGGAACGGTGGTTCGAGCACGCCCGGACGAGACATGGCACTGCTTACTCAGTGCAATCACAGCATAATCACTATAGGTACTTTTGGTTTTTGGTCGGCTTATTTAACTGGTGGGCAGGTGGTTTATTTGAGTAATTACTTGCGAAACACATCGAAATTTCTTGACGTGTTTCATTTTGACGCAGCTTATTTACCCGAATGGATTCCTATCGATGCTGATTTAAATTCCACAAATTGGCTTAGTTAGTTGCTTTAAAAGCTTTTTTCCTTGTAAAATAAAATTTGGTTTCTTTATTATTGACTTGAGATTGATTTATAACATTTCCTGCTGCTATTTTCCATGTTATATTTATAGACTTTTATCAAATTCTTGTGCCATTTAATTAAATGTGTGTTTAATTATTGGTTATATAGCTCAGTGATTTTCGTACTGCATCGCATTTGTTTGAGGTTCTTGTGTTTTATAGCACAGAAAATGGAGTCGTTTAAAGGAAATCTTTTTATGCTTAGTGCAAGCGTGAATGCTCAACAAGAATATAACAGTGCACCGTTGTTAAGTTGGAAAATGATGAGGAAACTGATGTGGTCACTGATTTTTCTCGTCTGTTTAAGTCTTATTTTTCTACAAGTTGTTGACAGAATGACGTATTATGTGGATATGCCACTTTCAACCAACGTGCAGGTAATGTGTCATGCAGTAAAGCTAACTTTTCTTCTGTTGTGTTGCGCTTATATTTTTGTTTTCAAATCAAAATTAGGTAATCAGAAACCAATCGATGCAGCTTCCTCGCATTACAATTTGCCCATCCGACTACAGACGACCAGATATAGAAAAAGAGATGCGTGACAAGTTGTCCACCATTCTGGAAAGAAAGATCACCTCGTACGATTTGATTTTATTGCAAAACAACATGACCCAATTGTGGGATACGTTTTCATACAAGTTAAGCGATGTTATCAAAGCGGTAAAAAAAAAATTAAAAAAATTAAAACCTTCGGGGAAATTTTTATGAATTTTTATGAATTTTGTAACACAGTGCATTTGTGGCGACAAACCTTGTGAAAAGAATGGTAGTTGGCAACCATTCCCTTCAATACGTGGAAACTGCTTCACTTATTATGCAGGTTTGCAGTACAAAACTGTACGTTACAGTATTTTCCAAAACTGCTGACATTTATGTTAACAGATGCGTCAATTAAGGGAACTGGGCCGTTCAATGGAATTTATTTAATGCTACACGACACGGTAGTGCGCCAACACAGAGATCCATTTGCATGGAGAGTGAGTTCAATTCGATTGCACACACATTGACATACCTAATTTATTTTTTATAACACTCCGCAGTTAAATAAATGAAAATTGTTTGTTAGCTTTTAATTCACAGTGCTCACAACGATCCGTTGCTGGAAACGTTTTCCGGAGGAATTTTCGTTTATAACGAATTCTTTTACGATATTCGTTTAAAGCTGAAAAAAGTGAGCATAAAATTCAATACGCATTACTTTCAGTTTTTAAAATATCAGCTATTATTAAAACTCAAAATCCCACCTCTAAAAATAAATTCATAGCAATTTAATTTCGAAATAACATTTATTTTGTTGAGAAATTTCCGTGCGTGCTTGTCCTCTTTCAACATCTAGATCAATTTGTCTTACTCATCATCCGTCCTGGCTTTAGTTATTAAACAATAAATCACTCATAGATGTTTGTTTCCCATATTGTTATGCAATAAATGACTCATTCCTCTTAAAATTTTTCTGATATTTGTTTAGTTCCAACATGTTTCCACCCCCCGGAAGCCGTGTAGCGACATTTCTACATCCGGTTGCGTTGTCAATTGTCTGAAAAGTGAAATCGAAACAGCAGTCGGTTGCAGGTAAATAAACCCATTAGTTTTTACCCTTATATTAATATTCGACCATGTTTTAAGTCTTCCATTTATGAATACTTCCAAAACGAATTTGTGCACGTCGCCCACTGACTTCGAATCTTGCGACAAATTAATCGCGAATCGGATCCAGAGTGCTGATCCAAGTTGCACGTGCGTGCAAGAATGTCAACACGATTGGTTCGAAGCGAACGTGGATTCGAGTCCTTGGTCAGCCGGTCGAAATGCGACACGTGTGCGCATATTTTACGACAGTTTTATCTACGAGGACACACAGGAAACACATCTGTACGGTTTGGTTGCCATGCTGTGCGACATTGGTGGCAGTGTGAGTCTGTTTTTGGGTGCGTCGGTTTTCACACTGCTTCAATTGGTGGAGAATTTTATTTTTAAAATTAAAAAAAAGATATAAAAACCCGGAAATTACATCTTTAGTTGCTTTTAAATATTTTAATGCTACAATTTGTTTACATCTTCATTCCACATATTTAAAAAATATATATTTGTAACTAATTTGCGTGTGTTGTGATTTTCAATAAAACAGTCAATTGCGTGTGCTGCCATCTGTGAATGATGGAACGAGTTGAACAACTCTCAAAGTCACATCTTTTTATGCAGACGAGTGTTTAACTCAAACAGCTGTTGTAAAAATCCATTATTCGGAGTGACATCTCTATGCTTCCGTACTGCACGAATTGCATCCTCGGCTGTGAATCCCTTTCGGAGCATTAAATACGCTAGAACGATTGTGGCTGAACGACTTATTCCCATGTAGCAATGGACGAAAACTTTCCCTTAAAAAATAAAATAAATATTTTTAAAAAATTCAAAAATCCTTTTTTTTTAATTTAAAAAAAAAAATAATCACCTCCATTATTCAACGCTTTTTCCATAAAATCTGCACATTCCTCAAAATAAATTGAAATATTCGTCTCAGGGGTGTCCATCAATCGCAGTCCAAGAAATTTGATCCCTGATGGACTGTAATAATGTTCATTTGTGTCCACTTGGGCTATTTTGTTGCCTTGTGCAGTGTTGATTACGTGCGTAATACCAACGCTTGTCAAGTATTCTTTGGTTGTTGCTGTTATTCTGTAAGTTTAATTTATTCTAATTTGGATTTTTCATGATTTTTATTTTATTTTATTCAATTACCCATCTCCTATGAAAATTCCTGGGTAGACTTCGTCACAATCGATTCGTTCACGAATAAAATTGCATTCAAAGGCGCTCGATATTCGCTTGTTTGACGGCTGTGGCTTCGTTTCCCATATCACCTTGAGTAGGGAGCGATAGGAGTCCTGCGATGCCGCCATGTCCTTCGTGGGATGCGCAGTTCTTGGGGAAATTCAACACGGAAGAATGACTTGAGGATTATGTAATTTAACTATTATGTCATAGGATTTCAAATTGTACGCAAGGTTTTAGTTTAACAATTCATCGAATTAATGAGTTGATCAATTCAATAATTTAATTTCAACGTTTCGTGTGAAAAAATCAAATATTTTACCATAAAATAGCAGACGATTCATTATAATTGTACATACTGCAGCTGCGGGTCAACCATCTTGTTTTGACGTCACTCGAGCTCGTAGTCACACACGTTGTATCACAACTTCAGGCTCGAACCAAACTTACGGTTAGTGAGAGGTGCCATTTCTGTTCCCATGCTCAAAACAAAACCAGCATCATTTTACAAGATCAATATTGTATTTCATTCAAACCAAATTTATTCCATTATTCTCTATCCCCTTGGACAAATCATAAAAACAAAAAAAAGTTTAATATTTATAGTTTATTAACCTTTAAATCTCATTTTTTTTTTTATTTACATTCACATTTTTTAATAGAAAAATCATTTATTTCTTTGGTTCTTTTACGAACGATGAAAAAAGTTACAAAATAACATTCAAATCAGAGCTTTGTGCGAAGACGAATATTTAGATCAAACAGCTGTTGCAAAAATCCATCATTCGGAGTGACATCTCTGTGTTTCCGTACCGCGCGAATGGCATCCTCTGCTGTGAATCCCTTTCGGAGCATTAAATACGCTAGAACGATTGTGGCTGAACGACTTACTCCCATGTAACAATGAACGAAAACTTTCCCTGAATAAAATAAAATAAACATTAAACAAAATAAATTTAATAAAATAAAATAATTTCCAAAAATCAACCTCCACTTATCAACGCCTCGTCAATAAAATCTGCACATTCGTCAAAATAAAGCGAAATATTCGTGTCAGGGGTGTCCATCAATTGTAAACCAAGAAATTTTATCCCTGAAGACTCGTAAAAATGTTCATTTGTGTCCACTTGGGCTATTCTGTTGCCTTGTGCAGTGTTGATTACGTGCGTAATGCCAACGCTTTTCAGGTATTCTTGGGCTGTTGCTGTTATTCTGTTCGAAAAAAAAAATAGGTTAGTTTTTTTTTTTAATTTTTAAATTTAATTTTGATATTATTCCATTCATTACTCATCGCCTATGAAAATTCCTGGGTACACTTCATCGCAATCGTAGCGAGATTTGTTCTTCGAGGTGGATGGTTGAGGTGTTGTTTCCCAAATTACTTTGAGTAGGGAACGATAACAGTCTTGGGATGTTGCCATATCCCTGAACACTTCGTTAGACACTTCCGAGTCACAGGAAATTGTGAAAATCAAATATTTTACTAGGGATAAACGGACGAATAATGAAATTTCTACAGTAAATCCGCCATTTTCAAATTTGACGTCACTTAAGATCACAAACACCATACAACAATCATAAATGTCAAGAACCAATCTACGGTTTTTGTGAGGTGCCTTTCGTTTTTTATTTTAGTTTGTTTTGACAAAAGTTGTTCTGATTTTACAAAATTTTATTCTATAGCGTTTTGCGTACCAGAAAAGGATTTTATTTCGATTTTTTTATTTCATGTTTACAAATTTGTCGTAGATAAATTTTGTAAACTTTATCAGAGCGGGAAAACGTCACACTTGTTACCAACTACAGTTCAAATGATTGGCTAATCGCACTCAATCAGCTGTACTTGAATTTACAATAAAGATCAGCTTCCTGTGTTTAAAAACTCTAGAAATGGATACAGCGGTTCGTCCAACTTTTCAGCTGAATAAACCACGTTATAATCAGGTACCGTAGTCATTTGGGATGTAAAAATTCAAACGTAACTTCGACCAGACACATCAATAGATAAAATCCACGCAAGATAACATCAATCGCTTGCTTGGAGTAACCAATCTTTCGAATATTAAACAATTACCTTAGATTTTCTAGTCACGTGACGCATTGTAAAATCAATAATTGCCTTTTCTCCCCAAAAAACTAAAAACATTAATTTATAATTAAAAAACAACAGGACACATTTCTTGGAAGACTTCGGCATTTTATCGATATAATCGATCCAAGAACTCTTTTTACATCGCAAGTAATTTTTTAAATCCAAAATTTAATATTATTTAATTCATTTAAAATTTATCTCATTGCAAGGCGGAATTGGAATATTCTATTCAACTTCTAGATGATTATCGTGATGGGAAACTATCATCGGACGTAGACGATGAGGAATTATGGAGAGCTCAGAAGATAAAACAAGTGAAAACTTAAATAAAGTTCATTAAATTAAATAAAAAATTTATTTGTAATTTATTAATAGGCGATCATCCATCCCGTAACTGGAGAAAAGATTTTTATGCCATTCCGGATGTCTGGTTACGTTCCATTTGGAACCCCAATTGTAAAATGTCATCAGAGTAGATTTTGCAAAGTTCACATAGTATCAATCTTTTAAAATTAATTTAATTTCTACGATTTATTTTGAAGACTGTGGGACTCCTTCTTCGGAATCCGACAATGGGTCAAACAATTTTTTGGCAATGGTTCAATCAAAGTCACAATGCATGCGTTAATTATGCTAACAGAAATGCATCCAAGGTCCAGACGGAAAAGATTTTTTAGACAACTGTTTTTAATTTATTTATTCATTTGTTTTGATTAGGCAACCTCTAACTGGACTTTCATTCAAGGTTATTTGGGCGCAACGACTACTGCGGTTGGAATTGCAGTTAAGTGCTTACAGTTGATTATTTTTGCAACTAGATGGCGACACGTATGTTTGGACGTTTAATTCATTAATTTTTAAAAAATTTATTTACAGATTGGTTTAACAGCACTAGTCAAAAGAGCTGATCGATTTGCACCTGCAACTCGACTTTTTATACAGCGTTTTGTACCTTTTCCAGCTGTAGGTAAGTGGAAGAAATTTTCGATCAAATTTTGTCTTTTTTTTATTGGTTGAAATATTTCAGCGGCGGCAAGTGTTACCAACGTATTGTTAATGAGACGTCACGAACTTTCGCAGGGCATTGAAGTGCTGGACCAGGACGGAAACGTAGTTGGTACATCCCAAAAAGCTGCCGCCAAGGTAAGAATTGTTGATATTGATCCTCAGATAACAATCAATATGGTATCTTTGAATTTTGTATTGTTAATAGGCATTACAGGAAGTAGGTTGGACGAGGGCATTTTTACCTGCTCCTATTATGGTTTTACCACCTTTGATTCTTACACAACTGGAAAAGTGGGTGTTATAAACAAGATAGTACATTTGTTTGATGTATACAATCGTTTTAATTTACAGAACCAAATGGCTTGCAGCTCATCCACGCTGGCATTTGCCAATCAATGGTTTTCTGGTTTTAGTTACTTTTGGTTCAGCTTTACCGATTGCTATCAGTATATTTCCACAAATGAGCAAGGTGCGCAATTTTTTCATTTTAAGTTTTACCACATCTATTTTTTTTATTTTTTTTAAAATTTATTGCTAGATTAAGAAAGAAAATTTAGAGCCTGAGTTCCATTCGTCGTCGCATGATGTGCTGTATTATAATAAAGGATTATAGCTATAATTTCCAATTTATTTTACGAATCCTGTAGATTTGTTCGGTTAGCTTTGCTGCATTTCATCAAAATGGAAATTCAGGAAATCGGGACATTTCACTCATTTGATTTTTCCAGTTTATTCAAAAAGAACTTGTTTCTGTATGCGATCATAGATTGAATCAATGCTCTTATATTTATATTTACTTATTTACTTATTCTGTGTCAAATAAATAAACGGGCGATAACTTTATTTGTTAAATAAACAACTCAACCGTTATAGATTTTATCTTATCAATTTTAGTGAAGAAATTGAATGGAAGATCAGAGGGAATAACACAATACATTGCAGAAAGAACATTTTTATAAACATTAAAACATTAATAGTGACTTTTAAAAAATGAGTACCTTATTCAAATTCTGGTAATATCTTACACATTTTACGGAATTTGTAACATTGAACAGCAGTTTAATTATACGTTTGTGTGGGAAATAAAGAAATGAGATTTTTTAATTGTAATTCCATTTATACCTGTCAAATCAGAATTTAGAATCAGTTAATGATAAATTGCTTACCTCAATGAGAATAATGCACTGTAATGATTTGATTACGATTAATGATTAAGATTATTATTGGTCATAATAAATGAATTGTCCTTTCAAAATTCCTTGCCCTCGTGAGGATTTCGCAGTTCGCACGTCATGATAAGATAAATCCATATGTACATGATAAGAAGGAGGTAGGCGATCGTTTGGATTTTTAGAATCCTTTCGGTTCTATGCAATGGAAGATTTTTGTGGTTCTGTATTTTGGGCAAGTATAAAATATTTGCACATTTTTACTTTTGCACACATTAACTACATAATTAACTAATTATATTTAATTCTCTTGGTCCTTGACTCACACAAACAACAATGATATTGCATGAGCCATTAACTGATAAGTGCAAGTTGTTCTTATAAATAATATTGCACTTTTAAGGATGAAAATGTGGTTTGGAATACGACAAACCCTGACTTTACAGCTTGTTTTCAACAAACTGTTTTTGTCTGGGTTCCTTTTGGAATACTGTGGCTTCTTACACCGTTTGAATTGTGTTTCCTCAACAACTATAAAGAGAAATCTCTGCCATGGACTGGATTGAATGTTACAAAACTAGTCAGTTGAGATTAGGCATTATAAGTATTTAATAAACCTAGTATTTGCTGACAATTATTTTCTATAATAAATAAAAATAGGTTTTGAGTTTCATATTAATGGTAACATCTATACTTGACACGACTCATTGGTTAGTCGACTATGCTTACAGTGATGACAATGTTCCTTATGCTAATTACAATTCACCATTTATCAAAGCTATTACATACGTAAGTATATGCTAGAGTTGCGAGAAATGATGAACCAACAATTTACTTGTGGATTTTAGTTTTTAGTATTTCTTTTGATATGCATTCAAAAAAGCAGAGCTACTACTTCATCAGGAATTCTGTTTGTTTTCTGGTTTCTTACTGCAATAACAGCCACAGTATCTTTTAGATCACACATGATGAACGCACTTTCTGTAGTAAGTAACAATTTTTGCTAGTATAGAAACAATCCTGACAGATTTACTTTATCCAAACTTCATTCTTTATAGGAAAAAGATGAAAATTTTCTTGATTTTATATTCACTGTCATTTCATATCCTATTATAATATGTCAATTGATTTTGTCTGCTTTTGCCGAGTCGCCATCTGCATCACCAAAGTCTAAGCAGACGGTAAACTTTAATATTTTTGTGCGTATTTTGAAGTAGTTTAATTGTATTTTAATATCCAGAAACCGAGCCCAGAAAAAAACGCATCTTTCGTGTCTCAACTTTACTTTGCTTGGTTTGACAGGTATACATGAATGTTGGAATGCTATTTACAATGTTTACATCTCTACATTTGATTTCAGTATGATACTAAAGGGATTTAGGAATCCTTTGGTAACTGGTGACATGTGGGATCTATTGCCCGTTAATCAATGTGCAGTCGTTACATTGGTTTTTAGCAAATATTGGGAACGAGTAAAAACTAAAATCGGGTAAGATTAATAAGCTATAAATGTCAAATGGCAACAGATAGAAATTACAATTAATTTTACGCATTAGATTAAGAAATGCAACATCAAAAAAAGTGAGAAATGCTTCAATTGTTCGGGCATTATGGAGCACTTTCAAATGGCCTTTCATGTTTGCGGGAGTTTTGAGACTCATTGCAGACTCATTGGCATTGGTCAATCCTTTAATTCTTCAATTACTCATCGATTTCGTGTCTAGTTCTAATGAACCCCCTTGGAGAGGATACATGTATGCATTTCTTCTGTGTGGATCGTCTCTGCTTCAGTCAATCATTTACGGCCAGCAATACTTAATCATGTTTAACATTGCAATGAGAATAAGAGCTGCTGTTATTTCAACAATTTACCAAAAAGTAAATTAATTTTAGGTGATATTTTCATACAGAAACTAATGTTTGACATTCTAGGCTCTCCGGATTAGTCCAGCTGTGAGAAAAACGTCAACAGTGGGTGAAATTGTTAATTTGATGTCTGTGGATGCGCAACGATTGATGGATCTCATACCCGAACTTCATGTTATGTGGACTGCGTTTATCCAAATGGGCCTGGCTTTGTACCTGCTTTGGGGGCAATTAGGACCCTCAATACTTACTGGATTGGCAATAATGATCATTATGATACCCTTAAACGGTCTTATTGCAGGTCGTTACAAACTTTTACAGGTGTTTTGTATGAGAAATCAATGACAGTAAAGCATGGTTGGTAACGAATTTAAATTTCAGATCACGCAAATGAGAAACAAAGATCACAGAGTTAAACTAATGAATGAAGTTCTAAATGGAATTAAAGTAAATTGTAAAATAAGAGTAAATAGTTTTAAATTTATGGTTGATTTTATTGCAGGTGCTCAAATTGTACGCATGGGAGCATTCTTTTCAACATCGAATTGACGAATGCAGAGGAAAGGAGCTTAAGGTTATGAAAACTGCTGCCTATTTAAATGCTGTGTCTAGTTTTGTATTTTCGACTGTGCCTTTGGCGGTAAAAATATAAATACGAACTGTTATAATGTATAATTAATTTGTATGTGTATCTTATACATCGATTTTTTGACAGGTTACTTTGGGTAGTTTTGCTACTTATGTGTTGATTGATGATAGCAACATTTTGGATGCGACGAAAGCGTTTGTGTCGTTAGCTTTGTTTAATATAATTCGATTGCCTCTGTTTTTCATACCAATGCTTTACATTGCAGCCATACAGGCAAGTAAACAAGTTGCGCTTTAAGTGTAACACAATATATCGGGGTGCACACTCATTAGATTAATAGTACCGTAGGCTATTTTGATATAAAAATAGCCTTGACTTGTGTTCATTTACTTTTTAGTAGCAAAAATGCACTTTCTATGTTCTAAAATGCACTTTCTATGTTCTAAATTTCACTTTCTATGTTCTAAAATTCACTTTCTATGTTCTAAAATGCACTTTCTATGTGCTAAAATGCACTTTCTTTGTGCTAAAATCCACTTTCTAGGTGCAAAAAGTACTTTACAGATGCAAAAAGCACTTTCTAGGTGCAAAAATACACTTTCTATGTGAAAAATTGCACTTTCTAGGTGCAAAAATGCACTTTCTATCTGCAAAAATGCAATAGTTAGGTGAGAAATGTGCAAAAATGCAATTAATTGATAGGGGAGAAATGTTGCAAAAATGCCCTTTTACTTAATTTGTGCAAACCGAGGAAACTTTATACTGTTACACTTTCCATGTACACGAAATTGTTTAAGTTGTGGATAATTATTCTCATTGATTACAGGCTTTTGTGTCTTTCAATCGGATGAATAAATTTCTAAATAGCGAAGAACTTGATTTTGACACCGTGAGCCACGATCCTGCAGGTATAATTTTACAAACCCATCTAAATTCATATAAGTATCTGCGATAAATCAAGCATTCCTTGTACTTATTTCAGAAAACTCCATCCAAATGCAAAACGTAACTTTAGCTTGGGAAAATGGAGCCGAATCCATACTCCACGACATCAATTTGTCAGTTCCATCAGGCAGTTTGGTAGCAATAGTTGGTTCTGTCGGAACTGGTAAATCATCCTTAGTTTCTGGCATACTGGGCGATATGGCTAAACAAACTGGAACTATTAACGTCAACGGCTCCGTGGCATACGTAGCCCAACAAGCGTGGATCCAGAACTCTACATTACGAGATAATATCCTGTTTGGCAAACCGTTCAATCAATTTAAGTACGATCAAACAATTGAGGCCTGTGCTCTAAAACCCGACTTGCAAATGCTGCCAGGAGGCGACCAAACCGAAATTGGGGAAAAAGTAAATCAAAAACCATAACTATGTTTATTTAATCTTGTAAAATCATTCTGTCTCAGGGTATCAATTTGAGTGGAGGTCAGAAACAGAGAGTGAGCGTAGCGCGTGCAGTATACTTTGACGCAGACATCGTCTTGCTAGATGACCCTTTAAGTGCAGTTGATTCGCACGTTGGTAAACATATTTTTGAGAATGTAATCGGTCCTGAAGGTATTTTGAAAAACAAGGTGAATTTTCAAACATTAAAGAGATTTATGAGACAATTTATACAAATGTGTTGGTAACTTTGTAGACTCGGGTGCTGGTTACAAATGGAATTACTTATCTACCACAAATGCATTATATCGTGGTTTTAGACAGAGGAACCATCGTTGAAGAAGGCACATACGATCAATTAGTCGAAGCTAGGGGCCCCTTTGCAGATTTTTTGATGAATTATTTAAAGGAAACCGAAGAAGAGTTGTTGGAAGAGGAACTCAGTGGTACACGTGATGAGATACGAATCGTCAATATAGAAATAATGAAGTGTTATTTTGTTTGTAGACTTGGAAGAAATTGCACAAGATTTGCTCTCGAGAATCGCATCACCAGAATTAGAAAGGTTTTATTTTTTATATATATATATTTTTTTTTGGTGGTTTTTTGACGACAATTTTGAGGTTTTTTTTTTTAAATTTCTGAAGAACAATATCAAGACGGTTGAGTGCAAGAACTAAGAGTGGTGGAAGTGATGCTAGTGCATCGTCCGATGCTGACAAATCCAGTCAAATGCCCGGTTCATCAGCTCCTAGGCTTTTCCATCGCACGAAAAGTCAAGGTCGAGTTACTTCTGTCAGAAGAGAAGACAGTAAAGTTTTAACTCCAACAGAAATGCAGAAAAGCGGCAAACTCGTTCAAGCAGAGGCTATGGAAACGGGAAAAGTGAGTAATTGCACACGTTTTATGCGTGTTTTACGCTTTAAAACACACACAACGTAAAAAAAAATCATCTAAATGACTTGAAACACAACCGTTTACGAGCATTTTATTAATTTGTTAGGTACAATGGACCGTGTACTTTCATTACCTACGATTTCTCGGACTTGCAATTGCTTCGTTGACTGGCACTTCGTACGTCCTTTCGGCTGCCTTCAGTGTCGGTTCCAATATCTGGTTGAGTATATGGAGTCAGGATCCGCCATTACTTGATGGAAAACAAGACACAGCACTTAGAGATTTACGACTCGGAGTCTACGGAGGTCTCGGTTTGGGTCAATGTAAGAAAATATGACGTAATTAAATAAAATAAAAAAAAAAATCAAAACTTAATGATATTATACACGCAGCTCTCTTGGTGCTTATGGCATCCTACACATTAGCCATGGGATGCATCAACGCATCTAAATCGGTGCACGGTGCCATGTTAAGCAATGTTATACGCTGCCCCATGTCATTCTTTGACACGACTCCTCTCGGTCGCATTCTTAACCGATTCTCCAAAGATATCGACATTGTGGACACAACAATTCCTATGATCCTTCGACCATTGATCGGCACATTTCTCCAAGTACTATCAACGATAGTTGTCATCAGCATTAGCACACCAATTTTTCTCGCCATCGCTGTACCCATTAGCATTTTTTTTTATATTGTTCAAGTGAGTTTTAAAAAAAAATTGATTATAAATCCCACTAATTAAGCAACTGACTAGAAGTTATATTTTCTCTTCATAGAGATTTTATATTTTTACTTCACGCCAACTGAAACGACTAGAATCAATAACCAGATCACCAATATTCAGCCACTTTTCCGAAACACTTTCTGGTGCCAGTACGATCAGAGCTTACAGCCTAGAAAACCAATTTGTGTCCGATTTCCAACACAAAGTTGATTTAAATCATGGGTGCTATTACCCAAGTATAATTGCTAATAGGTGTGGTGCTCAATTCATCCGAAAAACCCAAATCGAGACATAAAATAGTATTATTTTTATAATCCAGGTGGCTATCAATACGTTTGGAACTTCTATCAAACTTAATTATACTCAGCGCTGCACTTCTTGCAGTCATTGGTCGAGATACTTTAGGTGCTGGTACAGTCGGATTGTCCATTACTTACGCATCATCGGTATTTCTACAACATTTCTTTGATTTTTGTCGCGTGTAAAAGTGATTTAATTATTGTATAGATAACCCACGTACTCATATTTATGGTGAGAATGATGAGCGATCTTGAAACTAACATTGTGGCGGTTGAAAGAATCCAAGAGTACAGTCACACGAAGGTGGAAGCTGCAGAGTACAAACAAGACGACCAACTACTACATAAAGAGTGGCCCCAGAATGGAGTTATACAATTCGAAAATTATTCCACACGATACAGATCAGGCTTGGATTTGGTCCTAGATAATATTAATCTATTGATCAGAAGCAAAGAAAAGGTATTACTATTATATCCATTATTATTCATCATTTAAATGTTTGTTTATATACTTTTACCAGATTGGAATCGTGGGACGAACTGGAGCCGGAAAGTCATCACTTACATTGGCATTATTTCGTCTCGTAGAACCTGCCAATGGACTTATTCGTATTGACGACGCGGATACGTTCCAATTAGGTCTTGATAGACTTAGGTCCAAGTTGACAATTATTCCTCAAGATCCCGTGCTGTTTTCTGGAACACTTCGAATGAATTTGGACCCATTCGACAAATATTCTGACGAGGCTGTGTGGAAAGCTTTAGAGCAGGCGCATCTTAAGTCGTTTGTATCTGGTTTGCAAGATGGGTTAATGTATCATGTGGCAGAAGGAGGGGACAATTTGAGGTAACGTGAACAAATTATTTTGCCAAAATAATTAATTTTTTTTTTAAATTAATTTTTTTAGTGTTGGGCAGAGGCAGTTGGTTTGTTTAGCGCGAGCTTTATTGAGGAAAACGAAAATATTGATCTTGGATGAAGCGACAGCATCGGTGGATTTAGAAACGGATAACTTGATTCAAACAACTATAAGAAAAGAATTCGAGGACTGCACGATTATTACTATAGCTCACAGACTAAACACCATTATGGATAGTACGAGGTATGTATAGGGAATTGAATGAGTTACGTTTGATTTGATAATTGTTTGAATTGATTTGCAGAGTGATGGTACTGGACCGTGGACAAATTCAAGAATTCGACGCGCCTACAACTTTGTTGCAAAATAAGAAATCTTTATTTTATTCCATGGCTAAAGATGCTGGTTTGGTATAAATCGACATAAAAATTGTCATTTTGAGACCTGCCAATTTTATTTAATAAATGTCAATAAAATCCAATGTAAATGTGATTTTAATTTTTTTTTTTTTTTTTTACAAGAAATTCTTAATTATTATTTTATTTTTAAACAAAATTAATAAAAGACATAAAAATCCAAATTTTATATTTATATTTGTATTTATATATTCCTCATTACGTAAACTCAAACCAAAACACCCCTCGGTTAGCGCTACGAACGACCTCTACCATCGAACCAGCGAAATCAAAACCGATGCAGCATCATGGCGACGACCGACAGTGAAACGGTGCAATGGATTCAAGCATTTCTTCGACTTGGGATGACAGCTGCCGCTCACCCGGTGGAACAAGTCAAAATATTAATTCAGGTAGTACACACGAAAATTTGAATCGATTCCCCACAACCATCGAATAAATTTTAACAAAAGATAGAACGACACGAACATGATCGACCGCACACCAAAACTCCTCTCCCATCGCCCCGCAACCACAAACCATTTCTAAATTCGAATTACTAATTCCAGATCGGTTACGAGCCCATCCCGCCACGGCCAACTACAACATTTTTCGGTAAACCCGCCCTTGGTTTACCGGGATTACTCGAATATAGTAAGTATTAACACTATTTTTTTAAAAAAAAATCAAGAGTTTAAATTGATGTTGTTTGTTGACAGTGGGCCACATTAGAAAGACGGACGGATTTTTCGGCTTGTACCGGGGCGTCGCTCCACGGTTGTGCGGCTCCATTGTCAGCGGATATGTGTTTAGCAAAGTGACCGAGGTATATTAGTGGATTGTTGTTGTTATCGTTCTAATGGGCTTCGGTTTTGAGTCGATGGAGGCCGAGCTCCAAACAGACGAATTAGATGCGGCATCGTGCACGAACGAGGACAAAGTGATGAATTTCCTTCAAGCCACAGTTCGAGACATGTCGGGCCGATGTATGGCCATAGTTGCTAGTCAACCATTTCACGTGATTACTATCAGGGCTATCGCACAATTCGTGGGTCGGGAAACGATATACAAGTATGAGAAATTGAAAAATTTGTAAATAATTAACTAATTTTTTATTATTTTTATTTTTAGTGGGTTTTTTAGTTCTTTGAAAGAAATTTACGAAAACGAAGGATTTAGTGGTTTTTTTTCGTACGAATATTTATTTCGAATTGTAGAACTATTTTTATTATTTATTTTTTTTATTTTTTAGTGGTTTAATGCCTCGATTATTGGCAGAAATCACTTCGTTGTGGATCTCGGCCACACTCACTTTTGTAATCAATACATACATCGTCGAAGATGCTGATTTTCGAGGCTACACAAGTGCATCCATGGCTGTGAGATACTTTTAAAAAAAAACAAACATTGACATACAACCAACCCTTTTTCCTTGTCGAAGAGTAATTCGTTCTAAGCAAAATATATATTTAAATGCTGCTTTGATTTTCAGTTTATTGCGAGTGCTATCACCTATCCACTTAATCTAGTTTCCAACATCATGGCGATGAATGACAGCGGGTAAAATTAAAATTAAAAGAAAATTTTAAAAAAATTAATATTTTTTTCTTTTTATCAAAACAGATTGGTGGCAGGAATGCCTCCACACATGCCAATATTTTTAACATGGCAAGACTGCTGGAAAAGCCTTAGTTCGCAGGTAAACTCGTAAAAATGCAAAAATTTTGTCAAAAAAAGTCAAATGATTTTCGAATTAGAATCAACTGAAACGAGGATCGAGTCTTCTGTGGCGCTACTACACCGGACCTTACGTGTCGATTGGCGGGAAACCCACGGTAGTGACTCTATCGGATTTTGTTCGACCGCGACCGTCAGTTCTGTCGCAGTCTGAGAGTAACGCAAGTTCACTGTTTCCCTCCCTACCGCGTGTCGGTATTTTCTCGGGATTGTAGCTGCACGCCGCTAGAATCGAGCAATCTGATGACTACGTTGTGAAGCCGTTTGGCGAGGCATGACAAAACCCACCTTGTAGAAGATGGACCAACAACTACATTTACGAGTTGGCGCACTTGAAGCAGATCGAACGGCGATTCGTGTCTCGTTCATAGGAAAATACAAAAGAAATTAAAAATACTTTTTTTTCTCTGTATGCAAATCAAAATTTTATTATTATAAAAAGTTATATCCTTCGTAGTAAATGAAAGAAAAGAAAATATTAATTTTGAAACAGTCGTTGTTGTTGCTCATTTGAAAGAAAGAAAAAACAAACACGGAATTAATTCGTCAAATTTCGATTTACTTTCCTGCGAGAGTGGAAGGTGGTCTAGTTGTTGGCACTTGCGGGACCAACACGGGATTTGTACAAACTTGAAAAAATCTCCCAGTGCTGTTTTGTAAAACTGAACAACATCGCAGATCGGTCGTGCAATCTTCGTCGCCATTGCACAACCGAGCGGTAAGTCCTTGCGGTGGAATGAGTGGTACAGGACTTGGACAAAATCCTCTTCTCGTTGCTGGAAAAAATAAAATAAATTTATTGTTTAACATTTCAAGCAGTGGCGTACCTAGGGGGAGCGGTGGGTGCGGTCCGCACCAGGCGGCACATATTTTGGGGCGGCATTTTTCATTTTTAGACAACAAAAATAAATATTTTTGGACAAAAAAATCATTTTTCTGACCAAAAACATGGTTTTTCTGAAACACAAAAAACATGGTTTTTCTGACCACAAACATCGTTTTTCTGACCAAAAACATCCAATTTTGTACCAAAAACGTTCAATTTTTTACCATAACATTCAATTTTTAAATAAAACATCCAATTTTTCACCAAAAACAACCAGTTATTGATCAAAAACATTTCATTTTTGTGTTTAATAGGTGGGGAACATGCGACCTCCGTAAGTTTCTTGTGGCCTTTAAAAAAGGGCGGCAAATTGGAGAGGGCGGCAAAAGTTCTAGGTCCGCCACTGATTTCAAGTAGGATTTTATATTTACCAGCAGCAGCATTGAAACTTGGCGTTGTACAAATCTGATAGGTTGTTCCAGTGCCGGATTGAATTATCGGACAACATTTATATCCGAATGGACATTGACTATCGCTCGTACAGGTTCTGGCCAACAGTCCTTGTGGGGGTATTCTTGGAATAGGAGTAGGACAGAAACCGGGTGTTGTTGCACCTGTTGCTATAATTTATCATTTATAAATTGATTTAATCGTCGTATTCACCTGTACCTGCGCTTGAATTTGTGCGGGTGCAACAAGCGGAGCTGAATCTACAACAGAAATTGGCGTTGAGGATGGTGCATGGGCTGCATCCGAATTCGCTGCTACGTTTACATATTATGGATAGGAGAAATAAAATTATTATTTTTGCCGGTCGCATTTTGCACGTTGGAATCTGTCCAAGTGCGAAGGTGATTAGGTGTGCGGGGAGTTTTTATTCCGTCGATTTTGATTCAATTCGGAAATAGTAATTGTAGATGGAAGTTGGAAATTGAGTATTCGGGACAAATACAAAGGTGTAGCTGATGTAGTGACACAATTTTCGAATGAGCAATATACATATTGCAATTGTATCAATGGGGATCTAGCTTTATTAGGTTATAATCGCTTGTACTTAATAGCCAGGAAATCTGGACAGTTTCTAACAATGTTGAATGGGTTTTGGTATGCGCCATCAACAAATTGAATTTCTCATTGAAATTTTATGAAATTACGTTTTTTAAATTGTATTTGAAGTTGCGATAGGTTGAAAGGAAGCAAAACAAATTTAATTTAACATTGAAATTTTTATTCATTTTATGATTATGAAGAGGCAAACTTCGCTTTGCTAATTTCTTTAAAGTGTCACCAGACGGCGATGCTTGTACTCGCGTTATGGTTAAAAATTAGGTAGAGATTTAAAATAATACTTAGGCTTAGATCCCAAAATTTGTGAGAAGAAAGAAACAGAAGAGAAAACAAATTTATAAAAATGAGATTTATTCTTTTGCGTAAGAGGAAAGGAAAGACATTTTTTGATTCCGTATTGAAAATTGGTTGTGGACCCAACTTTGTACTTAATCGTACTCATGCATTTGAGGAGATGATAAAGCAGCAGGCAATAGTGACACGTGACACGTAAAAATTAAACGTCTTCTAAATGAAATTATCTTTCAGGGAGTGACGTTTTGGTTTAGGTTTTGGATGTTGGTATGCTTTAATCATGGCTGTTTTCATTTACAAACGGTAAAGCGCAACATTTGCTACGAGAAATAAGAAATGTGTTTATTTCTTTAATTAATAAATAGATTCGAGATTACTTACCGGATGTTATGTATGAGTCTTTTACTCAATTGCACCAGCAGTTTCTTCAAGGTTTTAAATTTTATTTAATTTTGAAGAAATTAGAGTAAAAAATATATATACATATTTCCTCAGGTTCTGAAAGTGAAGCACTTCAATATTGTATCAATATCCTGAAATCAATGAGAATCACAGAAAGTATAAAACACTAATGTGAGTGTAAAGAATAATTTCTAATGTTACAGAGATTGTATTCCAGAAAACAACCTAACCATAAAAGAAGATAAAAACGAAACGTATGATATGGATTCAGTAAGTTTCAACCGATCTCTGTAGGCGGATTTATAGGTACGCGCAGGAAGTACAGAAATACCACTTACTGTTTGCATATAGCATGCACCTAAAATAAATTTTTTAATGCTGCTATGGATTTTGGGCCCCGAAAATAAAAATATGTATGAATTTGGGCCAGGGCCGCTGCGGACCTTGTTTGGGGTCCATAAATCTCGAAATAAATCTCAAAATCCTTAATAAATCAATAAATCCCAAATAAATCTTTAAATCCATAAATCTCGTCAACGAAAATTGCTAATGTTGCCCCCCCCCCCTCCTCCCCGGGGTCCCATGCAAGGTTCTGCAGCTAGTAGTTTTGCCACTGAGCTTTAGGGATGCGCGTCAGAGCATAAATCCGCCATTGCTTATTTTCCAAAGCCAAAATAGTGTGTAATTTTGTTTTCTTAAAGTTAAAGGAACTGGTGACAAAAATTTTAGAATTAACGTTTGGCGCTGCACTATGTGAGATATTTTACAAATGGTTGAGTGCTGACGAAATGAAGGACAAGTGTAAAAAATACTGGGAACTTCCTGATGAATATTTGGATGTGAATTTCCAGCCTGGGAAGCTGGAGAGATTTCTGGTGAAAGGATGGAAAGAGAAATTGTTCACACTTTTGGATGTGCCAGAAAACAGAGTTCCATGGGTGTCAGCGTTGCTAGAAGATAGAATTCTATTGCTCAGACAAAGTCAAGAAACGTTTAGCTGCAGTCAGCACGCCAGATTTATCAAAGAAGTTACTTTGGGGATGAAGATGTACAGAAAAGACAGAATAAAAGAAATGTATGCAGTGGATGAATTTCCGAGCTCGAAATCCACAGAGAGATCAGTGAGACTTTATTAATCCC
This sequence comes from Strigamia transsilvanica, assembly GCA_034701245.1. NCBI lineage: Eukaryota > Metazoa > Arthropoda > Chilopoda > Geophilomorpha > Linotaeniidae > Strigamia > Strigamia transsilvanica. The sequence continues at coordinate 107,358 of JAQIXU010000015.1, read as the reverse complement.
ACAAATTTTTATTTAAACAAATTTTGTTGAATTTTTTTATAATTTTTTTTTATTGTTTCTTTAAAGCTTCTATCAAAAGAAAAAATTACTTCACCTTCTAGTATAGAATGGCCTTACAGAGGAATAGTGACTGACAGCGAGGGCATTACAAATAATTTAAATTCCAACGGCAATTTCACTCCAACTGATTTAAGTTCTGCAGGTTCTGAGGATCTATTTTTCAATAATAATACTAAGAGATCGGCGTCGCCAGTTTGTTGTTACTGTGGACTAGAAAATGATGATTTTACACGTTTGGTTTTGTGTCAACAGTGAGCTTTAAATGTCAAACCCCACACAGCATTAGAGATATCATTTGGGCCCCTGAGGCTAGAGGGCCATTCAACATAATTTGTGGGCTCCTCAACATACTTAGCTCATAAATACTTTTTTCATGGGGGCGGGGGGGGGGGGGCTGCTGGGCTTAAGCCTCATTGGCCTAATAGCACAGTATCATTAATGTATAGGAACCGGCCTTCAGAAGGATATTGCTGAATTTGTCAATTGCTGTGTGGGACATTTTGGAAGTTGAGATTAATTGATTTGCTTGTTCGATTTGCAGATGTGCAACTGAAGATGAGAGTCACCCAAAATATTACTGCAGTGCTACCTGTCAAAGTAAAAGAGTTTTTAATATTCTTATGTTTTTCAATGTCAGTTCTTGGATCGTTTTTGTTCGTTTCAGTTGAGCACTGGTTCCAAGTCCACAGCACAGATTGTTCCAAAAACAGTAGTATTTCCAAAGCTGCACCTACCAGCCCTACTTATAAATCGGAGAACAAATCTGACTATTTTACGCAACTTACAAATTGGAACTTTGTTTCTAGTTTAGTCATTACTGTGATGCTTATTTTTTGTTCACCCACTATGTTAGAATTGTGCTTTATTTTCATGGGTTTCATCACCGACAAAACAAATCGTTTTTCAGACCCAAAACGCGAACCACATGGTTATTTTGTTAACAATTAAAAAAGAAAAAAAATAAAGAAATATTCTACAAACAATAATATTGTTTCAACAATCATTTAATCAAATAAACCAACAAAAGATTTACATTAGAATAATCTTACACCTATTTCCAAAGCTACAAAATTTCTGTGAGCAATCAATCACTGATCAATCATGAGGTACATTGAATTGAAGACGTTTAAAGACACCAGTCACTACGACTCGATAATTAAATTCGGCTGTGGACCGAATTTTGTGCTCAACAGAACAGCTCTTTTCGAAAAGATGATAAAAACCCAAGTAAACAGCATCCACACATCAAACACAATATAACTTTCTATTACTTTTCAGGGTGTTCAATTTTGGTTTCGGTTTTGGTTGACATTTTCTTTTTATCCCGGTTGTTACGACGTAAATTTGGTAATAAACGTGTAATTTGTAAAATATATACACACACTCACACACACTTAACATCAGATAAGAAAGGAATGGCCACAAATAACAACTTGGATAAATATTCAAGTCCACAATCAATTCCTAATGCAACGTATATATTTTTTCTTTGATACAAATTATTGTGTAGTTATATTTTAAATTATTATTAGTATCGCCACAAGAAACAGCCCGTTTCTGTATACAACGCATAATCAAACCAATGCACGTTATATCACCTCCAAGTATTAGCTAAATAAATTCCTTGTTGTATATCTCAAATTTGATTAATTACTTCAATAACAGAAAAGAGATTGGAGGACTATAAAACTTTGGTCTTGCGGGAGGTAAATTGACGATTTAAAAATAAATAAATTCACTAAATTGATTGTGTTTGTGTTTAATATAGTTACAAGAGCTTGTGCTTACAAGTTGGACTTTTGCATTCGGATGTGCTTTATGTTACACATTTTTCAAGTGGCTCATTGCCGAAGAGATGAAGTACAATTCCAAAAGTTACTGGTCCATACCCAATCAGTATTTAAATGCGGATTTTAAGCCCGGTTTAATCGAACAGTTTCTCGTGATGAAATGGAAAGGAGAGTTGGTTAAACTTCTCGGTGTTGATGAGACGCAAGTGCCGTGGGTAACTCAGTTATTGAATAACAGTACCGGTAAGGATGAAAAATGGTTTGCAAAAGAAATTAAGGGGTGTGGTGTGCATTACAACTACTTGTACATTGAAAACACTTCGGAATTTATGAGAGAAATACGAAATGGCCGGAAAAGAGCCATACAAGATGTGGATGAAAAAGCACAGATGAAAAGCTACAACAGCGTGATTAGTCGTATACCGGTATTGTGAACAGGAAATGAATGGCTTCTCTTAATTTTCACCGCTTGTTTAACTTTTGTGTAGGTGTATAAAGGTAGAATAACCGAGAAATGTTCGGTTAAACCGACTAACATGAAATGTGCGTCTGATTTAAATGTTAAAAACAAACGGCAATGTCTTTTTTGTAGAAAAATTGAAAGTAATGTCGATGAAAAATTTAAAAAATGCAAAAAGTAATTTTATTTATTTATTTATTTATTTATTTATTTTAAAGTGTGGGTAGGGGTAATTGTATGATTTTATTTTGAATTTTGAAGGTGCGTGGATGAAAAGTGGTCGCAACCGAGATATTACTGTAGTGTCCACTGTCAAAGTAAGTTATTATTGTCTCGGTTTCATTTAATTTTGGAATTTTCTAATTTCAGCTCATCATTGGTACCGAGTTCACCACGATGAGCATTCCAAACACAAAATAAAATAAAATAGGAGTAAAAGTCTTTACGTCTTCATTGATTTTCTTTTTGTTTGTTTTTGAAAATTTGTGAAACTGATAAAAATAAACATAAGTTTGTAAATAATTTCTATCCAAAAAAAGAAATAAATTTATGTCTTGCAGTGAAACAAACTTTTGCTCTCACCCAGACATCAGAGATGACCTTGACGGATGCGAACATCGAATTAAATTGGACATTGAATCTTTTCCCTGTTTTTTTTTTTTTTTTTATGAGTGATTTATTTATTAAAAACTTTAATTTCGTTCGTTTGCGCCTGCAGAGAGCGCTTATCTACCACCTTTTAAACAAAATCCACCAAAACCTCGAAAACCCGATGCAACTCCCAAAATATTTGATAAACGAGTATCTATAAAGATAACCCCCAAAAAAATTCAAGTATTTTTAACAAAAATGCACATCTTTAGTGTTATTCCAGTTTCGCTATCATTCTCCATCCCATTATCAAACAAATTAATAATTTCCGTTTCCATCCATTTCGAATCGTCTGCAGACTAACTCTAAAACGAGACACGATCTTCCTTCATTCCGTTGGTGCGAATCCGAGCAGACGCGTTACTCGATTCTTCAGCAAACAGTCTCCAACCGACACAGTAAGTGCACAGTGCAACCTTTATCAAAAACCTTCAAACCTAACCCAAAACCATTCCAATCCAACTCTATATTCCTTTCCCGACAAATCCCAGACATTCCAAACGAAACCATGGAGGGCAGCTGGATAGAAGATACATGGTGACCTTGTTTCGACCTTGTTCACTCAACCGACATATATTGAACGAATAAAATTACTTGATTTCAGCAAAACAATGGCGATCACGAAGATCCACGCACGCCAGATTTACGACAGCCGTGGAAACCCGACTGTCGAAGTGGATTTAACCACGGACAAGGGCGTTTTTCGGGCTGCCGTACCGAGTGGGGCGTCGACTGGCATTTACGAAGCGCTGGAAATGCGGGACGGCGAAAAGGCCGTGCACCACGGAAAAGGTGAGACAAATTTGAAAAAATCCGAAAAATTTATGATTTTTGTTTGTTTTAGGGGTTTTGAAGGCTGTGGGTCACGTGAATAACGATATTGGCCCAGCTCTGATCGGTGCTGTAAGTAATTTATTTATGGAGGAAGTGTCAATTTGATCGAATTAATTGGATTGACGTTTATTTTATCATTTTATCGATAAGAAATGATTATTTAATGTTTAATTAGTTATTTATTTGTAGAATTTAGACGTTACTAATCAGAAGGCGATTGACGAATTTATGATCAGTTTAGATGGGACTGAGAACAAATGTAAAAATGAGTGGGAAAATATTTAGAATTTCGTCCAAATTTGATTATTTGTAGCTAAATTCGGTGCTAATGCAATCCTGGGCATTTCATTGGCGACGTGCAAAGCCGGAGCAGCTCACAAAGTAAAAACCAAGAAAAAAAATGATATTCAGATGTTTTGTAGTTTCCATTTCGCAGTCAGTTGATCAAGTAGAACAGAAAAATTCGAAACACTCGAATGATTTTTAAGAATTTATTGAAATGTGGAACACAAAAGTTTCTGAAAATAATTTATATTTTTATATTTATATTTTTAACGATCCGCGCTACATTTTAGGGGATCCCCTTGTACAAACACATCGCAGAATTGGCTGGGAACTGTAAAATCGTTCTTCCAGTGCCTGCTTTCAACGTGATTAACGGTGGAAGTCATGCCGGAAATAAACTAGCCATGCAGGAGTTCATGATCCTGCCAACGGGTAATTTAAAAAACAAAAAAAAAATACAATTTCTTTTTTTTAAAATTTTAATTTGTTTTTTGCAGGTGCTACTTCATTTTCGCAGGCAATGCGAATGGGTACAGAAGTGTACCATCATTTGAAAAATGTAATCAAAGCTAAATTTGGTTTGGACGCCACAAGTGTCGGTGACGAAGGTGGTTTCGCTCCAAACATCCAAGACAATAAAGAAGGTTAATTTCACGCATTTATTTGAAATAATCAATTTTATTAAAAATGTTTTACGTCTTCAGGTCTGGATTTGATCAAAGCGGCCATTGAAAAGGCCGGCTACACCGGGGACATCGAAATCGGAATGGATGTGGCCGCATCCGAGTTCTACCGAGAAGGAAAATACGATTTGGACTTTAAAAATCCAAATTCCGATAAGACTCGCTGGGTTAAATATTAAAATATTAAATATTAAAATGTAAATAATCGAATTTTTTATCATTCCGCGCATTTTAGATCTCTTCCGACGCATTGGGAAACATCTACCACGACTTTATCAAGCACTATCCGATGGCTTCCATCGAAGATCCATACGATCAAGACGATTGGGCCGCATGGACGAAATTAAGCAGCGAAACTAGCATTCAGATTGTCGGGTACAATTAGCACAGTTCGAAACGTGAAACTAGAAAAAGTACTAGCAAATTTGAAACTCGTTTTATAGCGACGACTTGACCGTTACCAACCCAAAACGAATCCAAATGGCAGTGGACAAAAAAGCGTGCAACTGTCTCTTGTTGAAAGTGAATCAAATTGGATCAGTCACCGAATCGATCCAGGCGTAAGGTCACTTAGTTGATCGTAGACTGTTGATTTTATTCTTGATTTTTGCTAGTCATTGCCTGGCCAAGCAACACGGATGGGGCACGATGGTGTCGCATCGAAGTGGCGAGACTGAAGATTCGTTCATTGGAGATTTGGTGGTTGGACTCAGCACCGGACAAGTTAAAATTTAACTCAAAAATTCATCGGGTTTTGGTATTTAAATATTTCCTTTTTTACAGATTAAAACAGGTGCGCCGTGTCGTTCGGAGCGTTTGGCCAAATACAATCAAATTCTGCGCATTGAAGAGGAATTGGGCACCGATGCGATTTATGCGGGACGAAATTTCCGCAAACCTCTTTAAACGGTTCGCGATTATAATTTCATGAAAAATGTGTAAAATGTACTAGAGAATTTGTGTAAACAAAGGATTGTTGGTGTATATTCTTCTTTGATTTCAATAAAACGTTTCTTCCAGATCGAACCCGGTGAACTTTATTATGAAAATACAACAAATTGAGCGACTTCGGTCAACCCAAACGCACAAAATGGACATTCATTGTTCGTCACTATCCGAACTGAATACAAATTTTGCATTAGATTGCGACTTGGCTGCTCTAGTCGTATTCAGACGTCGTTTTTGAGGCGTAAGTGACAATTTCTCTTCGAATTCTGCGCTCAGCTTCCTTCTCCCTTTGGCAGGCCTGTTCCTAATTCGTGTTTTAGCTGTTTTTTTCATACTCGTGGTTCCGTTGTCTCGATTTTCCTTTTCGTCGTTGTTGTCACCAATTCCTTTGGCAGCAACGCCCCCGATTTTCTGTTCCAGTTCTTCTATCACGCACTTTGTTTCTGGCTTCGCCAATTTCTTTGCATTGTTGATGATGGTTTGAAAGCAATCGTGAACGAACGGATCGACCAACTTATTCCCAAAACTATTGAAGTTTTCCACAAGTTTTTGGAGACATTTGTTGCTGTACGACAAAAGCGACATGCAGTAAGCTAAGTTGTGCCACTGTCGTTCCAACCTAAAAACAAAAGTAAAATTGTTTCAGTAAATTTTTACAAAATTAGAAAAAAAAAAGCGCCGTTACTCCGAGGCTCGAAATCGATGGCATAATTTTTCGACTAATCCTTCGAGTTGTCTGTCTTTCTGAATTAGGCCTATCAAAACCCTATAAAAACAATTTTTATATTAATTTAATCGAACTAATCATATTTTTTTAACACGAACTTTAAAATGGTCTTAAATTTTTCCTCGTCAGTGCCAACGTGCGGATCGGACAAACGACTTATAATGTCGGGTAACATGTTGTATATAGTCGCTCCCTGAAATTCCAACATTTAAAAAAATCAAATCTTTAATTCATCGAAACGGCACTCACCTTTTTAGCCAATTCGGTAAAAAATAATTTAGCAGCATCGGCGATTCGGGCATTTTTATCGACCATGCACAGCGCCACATCGCTAATTTGCCCTTTCGCTTTGATCATATCGTTGAATGTCAAGTGCGACAACACGGTTAGCGTGTTCAGTCTCACTTGAACGCAATCATCCTGAAGCCTAAAAAAAAAAGAATTTAAAAAAAAATTAAAAACTTTTTCAAACTAAAAATCAAATAATTTCTAACTCACCGACTGTATAATTTACAAGCCCACGGTGCGGTCAAGTTCGGAAACCTAATAATCAAATCTCCCATTGCAATAACTAGATTTTCTCGTATCACGTTGGCGGATGATTTCTCCATCATGGTCACGAACAACTGCAGATTGTCTTCGCAAAACTCGCCGCTCACCAGCATGAATTTAGCCAATGCCGTAGCGGACGCGGTGAGTAACTCCACATCGCCAAATCGATTAAACTGTCCACAAATCTCCACAATCACCGGCGCGTAAGCCGCGAGAAGATTATCACCTGCGGAGGCAAAAATTATTCAATTCGACACCCAAAAATCGATTGATTGACCAATTTCACCTATAACCGTTTCAAAATCCAATAGTTTTCGAATCAGTTCAGCTTCGGCGTCGTCGGTATCGGCACCCGTCATCATTTCTTCTTCCATCGATTTATCCGCGCTTTTATTCGGCGTCAAAGTCGCCGTCGCACTAAACGACTTCCTCATTGTTTTCCTCTTCTTTTTCATTTCCGAATACTTCTGCTGCTTTTCTTGTCTTAGCTTCATTTCCGTGAACACGTAGCAATCCAAATAAATTAATTGGCACAAAGCTACGTGGCCAGCCGTCGCTATTAATCGTGTCAACAGAGCTAGCGTCGACCCAAACTTATTCTCTGCAATCAAATTCGAATGAATAACTAAACCAGTTCCAACTAAGAACTACATTACCGTTTGATTTGTTTATTAACACCGCACCGGCTAATTTCTTCAATAACTCCGTACAGATTTCATCAGGTTGATCTCCCAACGAGTAAATCAATTTAACTGCTTGTTCCATAAACGGGATCCAATATCTATCTTTGGTATTCGCAACACCTGAGGATAAAAAAATCGAAAATAAGAATATTTATCATTGGAATGGCAATTTTTTTATATACCCGAAATCAACGTTTGAAGCAATCGAGTAAATAGATTATCGTCTCTTGGGTATCGAGTTTGTTTTTCAATCGATTCTGATAATTTACTCAATACAACGCACGTCTCTTTTGCAATTTGAAAATCCGGCTCGGCCCCGAACCCGAACGAGATCAAAATATCTTTGTTGCTCTTCACGATGTTGATTTCATGCCGAGCTGCCATTCCTAGAAGAACGAGCGCAGTTTTTCTTTCCTCTTTCGAAACGGGCGCTTTCAAAGTGAACCGTTCCCAAAATATTTGATAAACCGGCGCACTCAAATGACCCGAGTTTGCAAATGCACACATCTAGAAGAAAAAAAAAACCAACACCAAATTAAATTAACTTAAATTAAATTAAACACTTGAAAACGCACCAATTCTTCCAGACTAGTTAATTCCCCAATATTTGCACCTAAAGCCAAAGTTGACAAACTCTTGACAATTTTCAACGGTTGGTTGGCGTTGGGTTTCAAATACAATCGTTCGCACGATTCGATGACCGTTTCCTTAATGGTCGCGTCGCTGCTCCCGATCAGGACGAGCATTTTTCGAATTCCACACACGCTTTCTTTCAGTCCAAATTCGTACGCCACGACAAAAAACTCGATGGCCGCCAGCACATCCGCACTGTGTCGCGAGTTTAGAAGATTGGCTATGAGCGGAATGGCTTTACCGATCAAATCGATGAATTTCGCCGAGTCCTGCAAATACTGCACTATAATTCGTTGTTTCAAAATTTCCGTATTGCATTCGCGAGGCGGTTCAGCGTCGCCATCAGCATCGTTTTCTTCGGGAACTTCATTTTCAGTAGATTCTTCCAATTCCTTCAACTTTTGCAGTTCCTTTTCGCAGTCTTTCTGCAATTCCTCGACTGAAAACTATTTTTTTTTTTTTTTTTTTTTAAATTAAAAAGTCGTTTTTAGTTTTTATTTTAACAATTATCGTTTTACCTTAGCTGAGAAAGGATTGCTTCGAAGCAATTGGGTAATCAAATGTAGGGCATTTTTTCTGACATTGTTCGATTTGTCATTTAACCGTCCTATAACAAATTCCAGTACAATGTGTTGGTTTTTCAACGGTATGGCTCGTTCCTCGACGAGTCGGGTCCACAATTGGAGTACGCGTGACCGAACAAATGAATTCACATCGTGAATGTGATCTTGAAGCGTTTCCAACAACTGATCGCGAAGATTTTTTTGTTTGGTGTTCAATTCTTCGCCGTTTAGCAATTTTAATACGAGTTCAGTGATTACGCTCAAAATGCAGTTTCGCATGACGTAAGACTGAAACAAAATTGTAAAAATTAATTAATTAAATTAATTAATTCCTCAATATTTTTTAATTCAAGATTTTTACCTCTTGTTCCAGAAAAGGAACCAGAATCGAGAGATAATTGATTATTTCGGACGGTATAAGTTGAGTGGTTTCGATTAAAAATACGGAAATGGAACGTATTGCTGAGGAATCGTTGAATATATTTTTCCCATCCATTTGAATTATCTCTCGAATAATATCTCCTATTAGGGTTTTAACCGAAAACTTTTTCACGAATAATTCTAATAAATGAGCGAGGGGAATTGCTAAATGTTCGCATTGCTGTATCAACTGAAAAACCTTTAAACTACAAGCTGAAAAATTAAATAAAACAAATTAATGATGTTAATACCGTTTCAAATAAATGTTTCTTACACAATGCATGATTATATTTGGCTACCATTTGCCCTAAAATATTAAAAATGCAATCTTTCAATTGTCTCGTATGATTTATGTTCGTATTTTCCAATAACTTATACGCGCAATTTGTAATCAAACTGGAAAAAAATCGACAAAATTGTTTAATCTCGGTATTTAACGCAAATAAAAATTAATTTAATTTACTTGACAACCTCCTCTTCGATGATTTGTTGCTCCCAAAGCAATGATAGTGGTAATTGACACGCTTCGTACAATAACTGCATCACTTTTTCCCTTTTTTCTTCCCATGAAAATTCAGTATTTTTTCGTTTTTGTTTCGTATTTGGGCGACCCTTTGAAATAAATTATTAATTTTAGATTGGAAAATAAAAACAGATTCGTAGAAATGATATTACTCTTCCTTTTGCAGAAACAATCGCTTCTGCGGTCAGTTTAGTTGATTCCGTTTCAAATTTTTCCGTGAAAATACACAGCAAATACAAATTCATCTTGAAGATGTTCCTAAATTTATGTTTCCACTCGTAGGTCGGTGATTGGTCCAGAGTTGAAGCTAGTTCAGCATGAAGCATGGTAAAATCTGAATTAGAAAGCAAATTAATCATTCAAAAAAAAAACTTCTTCCAATTTAATTTACTTCTTGCGAGTAAATCCAAAGATGTTTGAACAATTCCTGGATCCAGTTTCTCAAAATGACTAAAAAAAAAAATATACAAAATAAAAATAATACAATTTAATTATACCAATTATTTGACGAAAATTGTACCAAAACACGCTGTATATACAATCAAATCCATTAATAATCGCCTCTGCGCTGACAAACTTGGATTTGGCATCTGAAGTTACAAAACAAAACAAAAAACAAACAAAAAATTCAACAAACTTCTCGACTGCACAACAACAAATTAAATTACCACTAATTTGACGACCCACATCATCCTCCAATAAAATATCCTTCACGTAATAAACTTTTCTCTTGTTTTCTGGATTAATCAAATCGTTGTTTGTTAACGGAATAACAAACTCCAAACCCTGCGAAGCAGACTCCATTTTCCCGCCCAAATTAGTCCCGAAATGTCACACCTGTGGCGCTAAATAACAACACCTATTCTCAAAAGCAAAGAGTATTTAATAATTTAAAATCATTACAACACTCAAAAGTAATTAAAAATTTAAAAACATTTCTTTGACTTTTATTTTATTTAAATATTTCAGCTAGCAGGTCGTGATTCTCTGATTTTCTGATCCCAGACGTGTAACGAGCCTCTTTCATCTCACCGGCCCTGTTTACCACGCCAGATCTCCGAGGTGAACTTTTTGAAAATGTATCTCCCCAGATGAGGATGTTTGATTTAGAAGTTCATAAATTTGTCATCGTCGGAATCCTTTGCGCATCATACGTCTTGTACCTGTTCACATCTTCAATAGCAGTGTGCATATTTGCAGCGGTCGCCATTTTCGCAGCTCATAGTGCCCAGCGCCAGCAACCTAGTGCTTTAGGCCTAACCTCGCAGCACAATCATGCGCCTATTTCGCGCCGAAAATTCGTCTCGAGCGCCGAGAGAAACGTATCGAGAGACTCTTTTCACAACTATTCAAAACAGGTGACACCTATCACGCCGCGGGGAATTAGTAAATCAAATTATTCAACTTTATCATCAAGTAGTGTGCGATCATCGCCCGCTTTACCGCAGCACAATGTCAACGCATCCAGGAACGTGTCGAGGTTCGAACCGATTTTTTCTCAATATTTGGCGTTTATTACATCACTTTTTTGTTTATTTTTATTTACAAGAGCGACGTGCGGATTTGCCAGTCAAGTCGTTTCAACTGCCTACAATTACCCGCCGATTGACCAATCGCATTACAGAGGTTTGGGCTTATTTCCCACTATTCACCTCAATAAGTCACCGCTGCCTGTTCTGTCGGGGAAAAACACTACCATGGTCCATAATCCCGTAACTGTGCGAATTGCACCGCCGGAGAAAAATTTGACGCCGAGTCCGAGGTAAATATTTGATTTTTGGTTAATTTTTTTAAAAAAATTGATTAAATTGTGTTTCAGGAGGGATTTTATATTCAATAGCAAGGTGCAAACACCGCCCAAGTCATCCGTAAAATCAGTATTAAAGTCACTGCAGCAAATTCAGAGGAAAAGATCTTTTTATAATGTGGTTGAAGAGTCCGAAGAGTCTCGGATGAAGCGACAGAGGCGTGAAAATTCGCCGAGAGCCGAGACGGCGTTTAAATCGCCCGGTTCTGGGAATGTGAATTTGTTAAACGGGATGCGAGAGACGAGTCCGAGTTTAGGTTTCGGTTATCAGGCCGGAAGAGCGCGCGAAAATGTGTCGACGCCGAGATTGAAAACTTGCAAGAACAATGAGATTTTCAGCTCTTATAGTTCTGTCAATCGCTCTAGAGAGGTAAATTTGAATTGAATTTAATAATAAATTTAAAAAAAGTTGTAATTAATAAATTGAAATTTTTAGGGGATTAAAAGACGGCGGTCGGAACACGTAGAACCAAGTCCAGCGATTAGAATCAGTAAACTTCGAAATACTAAAAGTACAGCTGTGTTTTCAAAGTCGGCGGTCGAAATACGCCGTTCAATTAGTGAAGAATCGAAAGCATTTGAAACCGCCTCACCCGATAGTGAAACTGATGTAATTAATAATAAATTTACGAATTAATTTAATTTGTTTTAAAATAATTTTTTTATTTTTTATTTTTAAAGTCAAATTTAATCGAAGACGAACCAAATCCAAGTAAAATGCCGAGACTTTCGGCTACTCCAGTTGCAAGACGAGAAGGCTACTCGAGGAAACGTGAATTATCCTTATACAAAGCTTTGAGCCAGAAGAATTTGCCATTGGTAATAAAATCATTCCAATCCCCAACTGTAACAAAAAATTAATTGTAAATTTTATTTCCAGTCTCATTGCGTGCCTCAATCAAACTCAAGCGTAGAAGACGATCACCGCGATCAAGTCATCAATCAAGCCAGACTTCACAGACTTCTTGCAGCTTTTCAGGCAAAAGATGGTAAATAAAAATAAATAAATATTTTCATCGGTAAATTAAATTTCACAATTTTTCTTTAGACGATTCGAGTGCTGGCAATCGAAGTGCTGGCAATCGAAGTCCTAATTTATTCAGCAGCCGTCCTTTGCAAGTATCTCTCGGCACCGAACCAACTATATCTCCGTTGCCCGCACCTTCGATCGGTCTTCTGAGCATCGCGCCGATCCTTTCCGACTCCGTGACAAAACCGAGCGACTCGTGGGTCCCGCGAATCGACGTAACCACGACAACAACATCGCTCACCACGCTTTCTTCCACCGGTTCCGACAGACCGGAAGTGGAGAAAATTCACGTTTCGAGTTTCGCACCCGCTAAGGCCGACTTAACGGTCATGTCCAGTGCGAATTCGTCGCAATTGTCGTCTAGCGTTGTTCTGGCACCACCAACATCGTCGATTTTGGGCAACGCTTTGACATCTCCTTCAGTCGTCGCCATCAAACCGTTAGTGACGAACTCGTTTGTCTCAATGCCGCTCGCACCCATTGCTCCGGCTTTCAGCTTATCGGTTCCGGTCACGGCGAATTTGTCGATTAAAACTCCAGAATCGACAAAAATGTCTCCAATAACGCCGGTTGCAACAACCACATCAAACGCGTTTGCTTTCGGTGCGATGTCCACACCGATAACGAAACCAGAAACTCCAATTTTCGGACAGCAGATGCAACCCGCAAATCCATCGAATGCGTTTGTTTTCGACACAACTTCAACACTGAAAACAAAACCAGCTGAAAATCCGATTTTCAGACAACAAATCCAACAAATGCAACCAGCAAATCCACCAAACGCGTTTGGTTTTGGTCCAATCTCGACACCGACGACTAAACCGGCAGAAACTCCGGCGTTTGGACAGCAATTGCAATCCACAAATTCACCGAGCATATTTGCATTCGGTGCAAACGCGACACCGAAAGTGGGCCCGTCGTCGACTCCCATTTTTGGACATCAAACCGCGAACCCAGCGAGCAAATTCGACGGTGGAACCAACATTCAACCGTTCCAGTTCAACGCGGCTCCGCAAACGGCGCCAACGGCTCAGCGAGCGTTTGAGCCGCTCAAAGCGACCGGGAACGGCGTGCAGTCGAACGCAACTACCTCGGGCGGGTTTAATTTCAACTTGAACAGCGTCGCCGCCACATCAGCGCCGTCCACGCCAGCGTTTTCTGTCAATACTTGTTTCGGTCAAGCGGCGACAACTGCCACTGCTTTCAACACGTCCAACTCGACCGGGATTTTCAATTTCGCCGCGGCTCCCCAAGCGGTGAACGGACCTTCGACGATACCCAGTTTCAATGCCGTTGTTACGACGACGGGGTCGACTCCAGGACCTCCATTGGCGTCCCAATTCACTTTCGGACAGGGCGGAGGGTTCAGCTTTAATTTTGCTCCGGAACCGAGTTCTGGTTAATGATTTTCTTATTTTTATTTTTATTTTTTTCTGTTTTTAAATTGTTTTAAATAAATGGAGATTAATGATTTGTTTGTTTGTATTTTTATTAGTTGGTGTTACCAATCGGAAATCGATTCAAGCGCGCCGGCGAACGTCGCGGCAACATTAGGAAGATTTAGGTCGTGAAAATCATGATTTGTTTTAAATACTTTTGATTACTTTTGGGGGATAGTTAATATTTGTGATTTGAATAATTATTTTTAAACTTTTCTCTTTACATGATATAAATATTGAGAATTTTCGTTTGCTTCGTGTAAGCAATTCGCACTGTACACTGCCATTTGTAATGAAAAAGTTTTGTGTTTTTTTTATACATAATTAATTACATCTCGTTATTTAATGAAGTTTTTTAATAATACCCTTATGAAAAATAGTATTAAAGAAAAAGATCTGTAATTTAGAAAGTTTAAAGTAACATTATTCAAATTTTTCAACATTCCAATCGATATTTAACTATTTTTTTGTTTATTCTTGAATGTTACGGAATTTATGCTTTTTTAACCATTGCGTTATTTGGGTCGAGTGATTTTAGTTTTAGGGACTAGAATTTTGATGTTAATGACGTGTTTATCAATCGTAACATGTATAAAAAGTATTTGCTGACAAAAATAAGCATAAGTCGATGAAAAGTGCTTAGAAAAGTATCCAAAAATTGGAAAAAAATATAAATAGCGGATAAAATTCAATTTGTTTCTCTCATATTTGTGTAATCATAACATTTCATGTATCAGTCATCAGTGAATTGAGTTTGGAGCGATGTGGTGTATTTTTTATTCATATTTAAACTTCTTTTATGGTGTGATTGAGTCGAATGAAAGTAGAAAATACATTTTTTTTTTTGTAATTTTATCATTTTTGTTATCGATTTGACGGATGTACAATTTTTTTTTAAGACAACTAAATTATTTGAAATTGTGAAAGCTATTTTTATAGTAATTCAAAACTCTTCAAGCTCAGTACGCTGTAAAAATATATTGGTTGGTGTTGATTTTGTTTGTTTATTTTTTAATTGAAAATTTGTGCCTTACGAATTCCAGATATTCTTAAAGGGAAAGAAAGTGGCAATTTAGCGGTTGTACCTATGTGAATGTTTTTTTTTTTTTCAACGCCTCCAATTTGTAATAGCAAATAAAATTGCTTTGCTTAAGTCGTCTCGGTGCTTGGGGATTGTATATTTCCTCGACCAAACACGCAACAATAATCATACTTCTATACTTCTATCTATCTATCTATCTATCTATCTATTCTATCTCTATCTCTATACACTTAATCTTCAGGAGTTTGTCTGTCTGTGTGTGTGTCCCGATTCTATCTCCTCCGAAACTGGCGAACGGATTTGGAATCTGAAAAATGCAATCGATAGCCCACAAAAAAAAATTTGGTGTAGGCTACTTTTGATATTTTATGCATCGATATCTGGATAGATATCAATATTTATATCAAGTTTTAACAATACAAATTCAAGGCCGCATTGTTTACGGTTTGCAGGAGTTCGTAGCAATATCCCGAGATGGCGCCGGCGAAAAAAGTGGAAACAACAATGAAGGCTTGATCAAACTCAAATTCAAAAGTTATACAAGCGAATATCATTGGATTTTAGTGTTGTAAGCCAAAAAAGAAAAGATTAAGTAATTTTTTTTTAATGTTTCCGATAAGAATTTTGCGCTCTTTCTAATGGCGTAAATTTTTGGTTGTATTGGGCCACTTTAGGTTTATTTTCTTCACTTTTCAACAGGTTTTTTTTCAATTTTTGTTTGATTTTTGGCAATTTTTTACAATTTTAATCAGTTTGATAGTTTAAGTTCGATTTTGATGTTTTTTGATGGATTTTGCTTAGTTTTTGGTCGAATTTGTCTGATTTTTGGCAATTATTGATCGAATTTGTCCGATTTTTGACAATTTTTTGATCAAATTTGATTAATTTTTGACAACTTTTTACAAATCTCTTGGATTTGGAGGAGGAGACATTCATACAGACTGCAGCCGGCACACAATTAAAAAATAGATTTAGAAATTATGAGCCACTTTAAAAAAAATAATGAGAAACAAAGACCGCCACCCCCTTAGAAAAATGTTCATCCGATAGGATGAACTGGGCAAGCTAGTGACTATTATTCACATTCCATTTCTGTCGCTGAGGTGCAAACTACTGTGCCTGGGAAAAAGTACTACAACAGACAGGAAAAGATGTAAAATAGGTTTAAGTGTTGAATAAACCACCAAAAGAAGATAATAATGTAGACTGTATCTAAAAGAATAACTTAGGTTAAGTAATAATAGAATATCATTTCAGACAGTAAGGCCCTTAACCGATTTTGTTTAAAAAATGCAGTGGATATTTCTGAAAAACTAAAAAGTTGGCAAAATCGTATGGAATGGTCTCAATGTATGTAAAATAAGTACTCGGGCCAAATAGTTGCCGGTGCCAAGAAATGGTTTATTTGGTGGATGGAGCAGGATAGAACAAAATGAAGGCAAGGGTGGTAAAATAGAGCAAAATGAAGGAGGATGGAGCTGGATAGAGCAAAATGAAGCCGGATGGAGCAGGATGGAACTGGATAGAGCAAAATGAAGCAGGATGGAGCTGGATAGAGCCAAATGGAGCAGGATGGAGCCAAATGGAGCAGGATGAAGCAGGACGGAGCAAAATGGAGCCAAATGGAGCAGTACGGAGCAAAATGGAGCAGAATAGAGCACGATTTTTGTGACATTTTGCCACGATTTCCGTGTCATTTTTCACGATATTCGTAACAATTTGCTACTTTTTTCGAACCCATTTTACTACTTTTTTTACCACATTTTGCCACGATTTTCTTGACATTTTGTCACGATTTTCTTGACATTTTGCCACGATTTTCTTGACATTTTGCCACGATTTTCGTGACATTTTCTTACGATTTTCGTGACATTGTGCCACTATTTCCGTGACATTGTCTCTCGGTTTTCAGACATTTTGCCACGATTTTCTTGACATTTTGTCATGATTTTTCTGACATTTTGCCACGATTTCCGTGACATTTTGTAAAAAAAGTAAAAAAATCTTTTTTTTTTCTCCAAAAAAGTAAATTTTTTCACTATTTTCACCTTTTTAAAAAAAACAATTTTTTTCACTTTTTTGTCAAAATGTCACGGATATTGTGGCAAAATGTTACGCAAATCGTGGCAAAATGCTCCGAAAATCGTAGCAAAATGTCACGAAACCCGTGAGAAAATGTCACGGAAATAGGGAAAACGTCACGGAAATCGTGGCAAATTGTCACGACAATCGTGGCACAATGTCACGAAGATCGAGGAAAATGTCAAGAAAAAGGTGGCAAAGTGTCACGAAAATCGTGTTCCATTTTGCTCCATTTTGCATCATTTTGCACCATTTTGCACCATTTTGCTCCATTTTTCCCCCTTTGCCTTCATTTTGCTCTATCCTTTTCGTTTTGCTCCATTTTCTCCATTTTGCTCTATCTAGTCTTTTTTTTTGCCCATTTTTTTTGTTGTTGTTGTCATTTTCAGCCATTGGTTGGTATTTTTTGGTTTTTCTTTGGTTTTTATATATTTATATGAATAAACAGGTATTTTTTTAAATTATGGACTTGGAATATTTTTTTTATAATAAAAATACTTTAGAAATATCTTAAAATAATTTTATTAAATAAAATTGCAAATTAAAAAGTTTTGAACAAAAAGGCTACAAAAAGTTTTATCATACAAATAAAGCGAATGTTGTTTGGAAAAAAAGTACGTTATACTCGACTCGTCCGGCTTGAGGAACTGTTCTCCAACAGCTGAATGATTCTGAAATTAAAGCACAATATTACACATGAAAAATCCAAAAAACCATTCTAAGTAATACATTCTTTATACAAAGGCGCCCGTCTGAACTCCGTCGAACCTGGAATAAAAACAAATGAGATATTTACAAACTTATAAACAAACGAAGCGTTCCAAAAGCATTTAGCAGAATTCACTTAAACACGAGATGATTTCGCCTTTGGAGCGAAACCACTAGTGGCAAAACCCGAGCAAACAGTATGTAATACAGAAAGCAGTAACGCACGGCAATTGGCACATCCAATCACATAACGACGTGAAAAATTCTAGAAACGAGCGCGAAAAAAGATGATCTACAAGCGGCACATCTGCGTTGTGATTGGATCGAGCTACTACTGCGCGTGTGTGTGGACTAATAAGTTAGCCCTGGTTTGGTTCTGAGCCAATCACAATGTCGCGTCAGTCGCGTACATGCAAATGTGTTTAAATTTGCCGCGCGTATTGTAACAAAACGCGCGGCAAATTCAAATACAACAAAACGAACAAATACAACTTTAACGTTTTATTTACGTTTGATGTTTGTGCTTGTAGAGTTGTGCGCGCTAGTTTTGTTTCGTTAAAATTTTGTTTATTTGTTTTGTCGTATTCTGTAGTTATGTTTACGAGTTTTTACATTTTTTCCGTTTTATTCTAGAAACAGCCATTGACGCCATCGAAGACTTCAAAACGCCATTAACTACTTGTATGGCATGTATTTCTAAAACCGTTTTGGTGGTCATTTTACATGTCCTCAGTTGTTTCCAATCTATTTGACACCTTTTGTGCAAAACCCTTGAGGTTTTTTTGCCCGAAATCGAGCAAAATCTGTTTTTTTTTTTATTATTAACGGTCACCCAAGTCCTGCTTTTGATAGCAAGGTGGCAGTTTTTAGTCAAATTTTTAAAAAAAAAATTGTTTTGTTTCTGCAGTCTTCTCATAGATGGCGCCGCCAACGCACGTCGTCCATCATGGATCTTTCACTGAGACTGGGCCCATTTCATTATTTCAAATATTTTTCCAAATAATGATGTTTGAACTTTGTGATTGCCAGTCATCAGTCTGACTTCCTTGTCAATTGCCAAGAATAAACATTCTGATTCAAAATCCCAGGTGAAAAGAGCTATTGCCAGGTTTTGTTGACCCTTCTTGGATGGGTCTTAGGTTTGATAACCATGGTATTTTCGGACGGCAACAGGATTTATTTTGTACTGGTGATTCGGTTAGATCAAGTGGATCAACTTGTTTTTGTTTGTGTTGTACTGAACTGAAATTAAAAACTACCGGTTACTCTAAATGGTCCTATCGTGACTGGACTGTTTGTTATTTAGTCTGTTGTCCTAGTAACCGAATGATCGTCGAAGATTTACTTCCGAAGACCGGAAGTCCGAACCGAGCTAAAACGAGACGACCGGAAATCACGACCTCATGCGTGAACGACTTTCCACGTGCATACTATAGGGTCACTAAAAGATGACCTATTGAAAAAATGAAATATGGGTGTTCCATTTATTTTAATCCGAACTGCTTTTCAAATTCACCCATTTATTAAAAGCTTGAAATTGGGAGGGAGAAAGAGAAAAACAATAACTCTGCTTTCAATTCATTTTCTGGAAAGATTTTTAAAAAAAGCTACAGTACACGAGCTTTTGAACGAGATTTTCGTTCAAAAGTTCGTTTAAACACGTTTAAACGAGCTGAAAATAACCGAGCTAAATAATGTCGTTTAAATCTGAGATGAATTGTTGAGTTAGATCGCCAGCTATACAATGCTTGGAAATGTATTGTATTTTCAGCAGTTATTCATTATTTATGACTAAATAATAAAAATAATAAAAATTATTATTGTTACAACAATAAAAAGAAGAAAGCATGCGTTTGTATGAATGCAAACATTTTCATTCAAAAACGAGACATTTCGTCTAAAAATTCGTCTATACGAAAATTTAGACGAAAATTAATTGATTGCGCCTACTGTTTGAACATCGGCGAATGAAAATATAATTAAAACTTTTCTCTTCAGTCGCTGTCACCTGCTGAGCTTCCCAAGATGAGAATTTCATAACACCTTTTTACTACAATGCAAATATGCCGAATAATTTCCATTACACACAGACGCCGACACAAATCTACTCAACGATTTGAAATGAAGGAATACCCCATGACGCCAAATATGCCGCCATCTAACCTTTTTGCACTTTTACCGCCGCGTATTTTCAATTTCACGGCTAAATGTAAAGTTAACCCTACATGTAACTATATATTCTCTCAATCCGGATTGCACATACATGATAAAATTAAACAAATAAAAGACAAAAATTAAATCACAGACGCCTCCTGCTCACCACATCCGTTCATCGCGTGTTGCATGGTGGTTTTCAGAAATTGATTCTTACTAGCTCCCAGGCACGTGACACTGCCAATTCACCCACACAATCCTTCTCCCTAACTCTCTTTCAAAGTGACGTTAACAATACTAGCCTCCCTCCCCTTCTGTTTCTAGTTGGATCGCCATTAGTGCAATTACGGAGCACATTCTCCACACGCCAATTTCATCCAGTTCTATCTGCAGAATGGACGTTTCAACCACGTAAATGTTCCGCCTGACACTTCCCTGCACAGCACTCTGTTACGTCTGCCGCAACAAATGGAGTGTTAGCGATTTTAAAATAAAAACGACTAAATAAACAAACCAAAAATAAATCGTTCAGAATTTTTTTAAAATTCTAGAATTGACTGAGATATGACGTTACGTTAAAATTTCTTCTTTAATAAATCTAAATTACACAGACATCCAAACTGTTTTGCTTATCGATTGAAAATTATCGTTTACTTGAATTTGACGAATAAAAAATAAAAATTTTAGTTTTAAAAACAGCGCAAACGGTCATTAATACCAAGCAATTCACATATTTTGCATAGATCGATAGATTTCGATGTGCACGAATAAATGAAGGCAAAAATAGCGCGTCAAAGATGTTATTTCCAAAGCTTTTAGTCGTGGCACAAGTTAATAATACGTTGTATTATATCTATTCAATTCAGCAAACGTCACTTTTTACTCGAGATGGCGCCATCAATGGGAATTATAATGTCATACCTGTGTTTAGTGGATTCACATTTCCAAATGCCATGTGTGAAACCAGCGATACGTTTGCGTGCTCTAAACTGCGCCACGCTTATTTGATGCTCCATTGGCTCCCGTTTCCTGCTTCTCTTTGCTCCCTTTCTCACTCTTCCCCCTTCCCAATCCCTTCAAGTAAGGAAATATCAAATATCTAAAATAAAAAATAAAAAAGAAGAAGAAGAAAAAAAAAAGAGAAAAAAAATGTGAGAATCAATTGATTCACTTGTAGTTGGCTGATATTTTTTGTAACCTTTTCCCCCCCTGTTTGTGGACGAACAGCAATTATCTTAAAATGATCCTCAATTAGAGCGAAATATAAATCAATAAAAGCGAGTGACTTTGCTACTAATAGCAGGATGAGTTTATGTTTTATTTTTTTTTTCGTGGCTACTGTTGTAATGGCACTTGGTAACAGCTCTTGGTGAGTCATGTGACAAAGGGGAATCATATCCTTTAATGTGTACTCTATCAACTGTATAAAAAAATTACATTAGTTCATTCATTATCGAGATAAATAATATTAAACATGTTAATGTATGCTGCAGTGTTTTTTTCTTCTTCCAAAACTGCAAAACATAACCTTGTTCGGTCTTCAGTCATCTGCTTAAATCATACAATTTCCGAAGAAACATTTAAAAATCATTAAAAAATACTCCGCTCTTGTCGACTAGAAATTGCAGAAATAAATGACATAAAAACAAGTTGCCATTAAAGAAGGTACTAAAAGTGTCGCCGGATGGCAGCATGATCAGATAACTCCTGTGGTGATTAAGGGTTTGGAAAATCTGAGGGGAAAAAAATTTGTTAGAAATAAGTATTTTAATTTACGAACTCTGCAACAATCCATAGTTTTGACAACTACACATAAAGATAACGCGAAAAAAAAGATTACCGTAAGTAATATAGGAACACAAAACAAGAATTTTTATTTTATTTTCTGACAGTGCATTATGTTTTTTTTTTTTTCTTTTTCTTTTTTGTTTTTAAATACACAACACTTAATTTTGACATCTTTTCTGATTGGCCCCCTTGATTGCGTAAACAAGGAAGTCCACCTTCACACTTATTCCTGCTACTGCACTCAACTCTACACTTCCTATCAATATTTATCCATCAAACTAATTACTTAAAAACCTAGCTAATTATACAAAAACCAAAAAAAACCTATAAACATAACAAATACACTATTCATTAAAAACGAACAAATGAGTAAACAAAAAGGTTTTAAAAAATCATCTTTTTATTAAAAAAAGAAAATTAAATTTAGCTTAAACACACACTTTATTTAATCTGTACAAATATCAAAACTTTTCACAAAAATATTTAAAAAATGACGAACTCGCAGCAAACTATAAACAGGTAAGCATCAGCCGGGACAGCATGGCGGAAACGAGAGTGTCGTTGAAAGCGCATGCGCCGATGGTCGAGTTTAGAGGAAAAGGGAGTTGGCGTTTGGGAGGTGGAGGAAGGGGGATGAGGGCGGCGTCTGTGTCTCGGGTGGGTTCGCGTGTGTTGGTTGCCTGCGGGGGCAATGCCTGTCGCTCTGTCGTCGTCACTTGAAGCAGCGCCCCCTATGAAGACGAACGGAGGATGCGTTGTAAGAGCAAGGCGAGAAAAGTGACTCCAAGTAAGAAAACTTTCGATATTTTATTTAGTTATTTCTTTAGTGTTGCTGAAATGCGCGCCTTTATTCCATTTGCTTTCTAAATCCTGCAGAGACGGGGGAAAAAACTGCTAAATCGATTGAGTTTCGATTCTTTGTGTGTGGGACGTTGATTGAATTTGTACAAGAAACATCAGGTGGAAATTGATGTTGCAACCTCATGCGATTAAGCGACGGGAAAATGTTCAAGAAAAGTGGTTTAATGGCGCAATACGAGATTGCATCTGCGATAATTAATTGAAACAATAGAGATTTCTAATTTTCTACTTTCTACTTCAACTGTCTAAAATATATTTAAATTTCTTTCCCCTTCCCGAGCGTTGTTTAACGTTTCGAGTTAACATTTCTAGTTGACTTTAACTCGAAAGTCAAGCGGTAAATATCTACATTGCTCTCTCGCCTCGTACATTTCATGCATAAATTCACTTTACTTTTCCACAACCGTCAATCGTAATAACACGTTAGAGATTTATTTTTGCTGATAAATCACCAAATTATAATTACATGCTTAAAATCAACAAGTATGATCTGAAATCTTTCTTTGAACTTTAATGTTATCAACCGAGCAGTGATTTCAACTTTTTTCCAACGCAACTTTTGATAAGTCAAACCAAGTTATTTCTAATTCGTAAATGTTTTTCGAATCACCAAACATTTTACCACACATTTCATCATCAATCATTTTATAAAACGCCGCGTTTAGGGTTTGCTCGCACAATTTATACATACTCATACCTGAGTTTATGGGCCGTTTCCAGACGATACCTTCACTAGTCACTATATTTTAACTATATAAAGAATTCCATATTTATAGAACATATATGTATAGTTTTGAAAATACATTAAAAATAAAGCAGGGTAGAATGATTAATTAGTTGTGCAGCCAGGTGTCGTGTGTTGATCATCCGGCATTGGGTGCGGTTTCACTGGTTTCCTGGAAGTTTGCTGCGACTCAAGGTGGCTATCGCTGATCAGTTCATTTCGTAAAGAATTGCATTTCCGTTGCACTGACTATTTGCAAATAAATATCTATGTTTATTTTACCTTTTTTCTAATTAAGCGTGAGCAATCACAATCTCATTTAATTCTAAACAATTACGTCATTTCCCGCATCATTTTCCTACACGAAAAAATCCTCAATTTTAGTTAATATTTTACATTTATGACAGTACGTACGTGTTTGCTTATTAAAAATGCAAATTATGAATTTCACGTTTTTAGGGAAGGGTAAAAGGACATGAAATTTAGTGTCGGTAAGCGAAGTAAAGTTGTCTTCACACACATAAACTATTTTTAGCTTTCTTTATAGTTATGCCTATTGGATTGGTCCTTCTTTGTGTTGTGTCAGATCGCCTTTCTTTTCTTTCCTTCTCCCCTTCCTCCTCACTCTATCCCAAATTCGAACCCCCACCCCCATCCCCTTGCTGGCAATAGAGACTATATAGTATAGGACCCTTATTATCCCCCACTTCTGCTCTTTCAACCTTCTGCCAACGGCGTATATTGAAGCCCTTACACGCACATGTTTTGCTACATCTCTTGACTTTTAAAATCCTGATTTAAAAGATTTATTTTTTAAAATTTATAAGATCTAAGTGTGTATAGCCTATTGAGAGTCGAAATGTAAGCTTGTTCACACACAAGCCAGCGCTTAAGAGACTTTTTCACACTACTTTAATTCATAATTCATAAATACGTGATACCAACCCCAATAATTTCCATTTATTTCTATTTCTTTAATTTATACACAGTAAACAAAAGCAGAATCAGTTAAAATCAATCCTAGAATAATTTTCACATCTCATAACTCATCCTTTTTAATAAAAAAAAATATATATGATTTTCTTTTTCAAACTGCTGCAGTCAGCTGCTGACTTCGCTTCCATTTGCTCAAATGATTCCATCTTTTAAATAATAAAATATAAAAAAAAGCATGAGAAGTTCAACGTCTCTCATCTTTTACCCACATTTTAAATTTAATTACAAGTTAAGTCCAGACACTGCATTGAGTAAACCACAAATCAGTCGAAAAAAAATCCCAAAGGAGGGGGACCTAAAAAAAGAGGGGCTGATAATCTCCACCCACTCTAATTTTTTCTTCTAGGGAATGACAGAGGGTGAAAGTGGGTAAATAATCAGGTGTTTGTAGGAGCCATATGGAGGTAGGGGTATCTCTTATATTCCTAAGGTCAAGGAAAGAAGAGGAGAGGGGGTTAGTAGTCGTTTTTCGGGGTGGTGGGGAGGAATTTGTGGACATCCTGCTGGTAAAGGTTCGTGGGAAGGTCCGTCGTCTGAGTTGTTGGAGAGTCGCAGGTATACATGAAACACCCACGCTGGACACCTGTGGCGAACGGTCTTTGTCCCTTGTCAACATTCTCATCATCTGCATGAGAGTGTAATGCCCACTAGGTGGCTGAGAAATCGACTTCTCTTAATTAGCCTAAGAAAAAGAAAAGGAAAAGAAAGAAACTAGAAGCATTTCTTTACATTTCTTTTACAGATTGCGTTTTAATTCGCTAAGAAAAACACAATAAAAATGAATATGAAAGCCAATGGCTTGTAAATAAGAAAAATACCACACCTTCATTTCCTTCCTCTTTAACATTGCTTGTTTGTGCGTTTCAGCATTCGTTTTGTTATTTTTCTTGTCTCCTGTCGTGTTTATTTAATTTTTTTGCATTTTGTTTTTATGGTGGCGATTAGGTCTTGTATATCCGTAACGGTCGTACAGCGCGTATTTATTAATATCACATTTTTTATCTGCAAGCAAACACGGGCGAAATTAAAAATTTCATTATCAAACTGACATTAGGCGTAATCATCCACGTACCCAACATCTGTATCTAGCCATCTGCTTTTATGGCACTATCTTACACACAAATCAAGACATAATCCTTGTCATCTGGCGTTTCCACTTACGATAACACCTGATGACACCTACGATAATCACCCAACACTTGAAACCCGCTGATCTCAAACCGCCCTCGTAACGTCTATTGCTGCAAGGATTCATTGAGTTGGTGAAAAACGAAAGGGATTTCGAAGAACCCACATACTGTTGACATTTGGTCAAGTGTGTCTCACACTAAAATTATGGCGTCCGTTACTATCTCCAGGGGGCATCCATAAAAGTGTCATCATCCTTCTAAAAAGAGCAAAACACTCACATCTGGCGGTACGGGCGAATTGGGGCGAATCTGGGGATTCGAATAAATATTCGCTTTTAAAATTCCTCGCAGTGTTTAAAATGATAAATCTATACAGATTTAAAAAGTCAAAATTACTTTTCCCTGTCCCTCAACAAATTGAGCAATCTTTTTTTCTCTTGACCCACAATTTTTTTTATTTTATTATTTGAAACTCCCAACTTCGACATTAATGAGTTTCAAGTGGGTAAAATTCGTTGAGTTTGTATATGGAAAACAAATCCCCTTTTTCCATAAAAATTTTCTACGGGAAGAAGGAGCATTATTATTTTTTCCTGCCATTATGCAAAAATCCCCTCTCTTTCATTTCTCTAAACTTGCAATATTGTGTGACGCCTAAGCCTAAAGCTTCCCGCCCCCTGCTCTTAAAGAAGGGGTAAAAAGTGTATTCCTTTCGGGCCATTAGCAACTGATTTAATCATCAATCGAAAGCGGGAGAAAAATTACCCTCGGGTTTTGTCTATAATGAAAATCCTCCCTATTACCTATTAGACTTGCTGCCATGGCTTTCGAAATTTTGCGAAGAAGCGAACCGTTTCACTAACTCTTATTTCGCTGCAAATAAAACTAAACAAACAAATAAAAGAATATATATAAATCTGTCTTGGTTGTGCCGAACATAAATATACGTAAATGGCTGCATTCGATGATAGAAGCAGCAGAAATGCGTTTAATTTTTGCCTTCGTTTATCAGCTAGAATTGTTACCGTTTTTCTTTTGAATCAAAGAGAGACTCGTAAACTCGTAAAATCCGAATATGTTTCTATTTTCTAATAAATAAAATTTATTCATGAAAATTGGAATCCTTAAAAATTGTATATAATTAAAAATATAACCTTAATAAACCGTAAAAGATCTACTAACACACAAAATAACTAAGAGTTTTAAAATTGTACAAAAATGATTAAGAGTCATTTTCAGTAAATTCGGTACATTGCAAATTCTAATTAATGAAAAGCACATCTAAAACCAATATTTTCTTTCTAAAATGTACAGTATATATTACACAGTAGAGATAAAAATTGAATAACACAGCAACCTTAAAAGCAAACAAACAAACTGCTCGGACTGAAACGATTAGAAACCACAAAGTTCGATACGGTTTTTAATAAAGTGAAAAGCAAATGTTGGGTCTCAACTCGGTTAGGGGGCCTTCCTTAATCCTGCGGGTTTTGTTGTTGGGCGTAGAATGCTGTTATTAGGGCCCATATGAAAGTGGTAAACAAAGGGTTATTCGGTGACCTCATAGCAGCTCCTTGCTCTGTGCAAATGACATTTATGACAGTCGCCAGGCACGGTAAAAGGATTAACTCTCACGACTGTTTTCTCTCTGTCTAACTTCAATAACCTCATTTACGCCACTGTGTACTATGGACGAAAATCACGTGATCAAAGGGGTAAGCTGAGTGTTAAATTGCAATGATTATGACACGAAATAATTCCTTCATTAAGCGACTCCCACTGATGCCGTCAGACGATTATCACGTTATTACGAATTAACGTTTCACCGCAAAGCTTTCCCTGGCCAATGTGCACTCCATTCTCATTTCATCACAAACTATATGGATTAATTACGCCGAGATTACACACCAGAGGGATTCTGTTAGCGTCTGATGATTGTAATATCATTACCTTTATTTACTGCTCGTTAGTTTTCTTTTAAACACGTTAATTCGTCGCCATACACTTAGCCCCACGTTAATTAAATAGAAAAAGTCAAACTTGGCTTAGAATTGTATCTTTGCAAAGTTGGAGTAAACAAAATTCCACGTTTCCACAAGAAATGATTAAAGGTCAAAAGCTAGAATTGTAAAGCGCGTTATGCTTCTCCCTCCAGGTGCGTTGAACGCAGAGGTGGGTTCCTGCACTCACGGACCGACGCGTTTGTTCAATGCGATGAATTGGAACTTGGCCGATTTGCTTTCTAAGTCTGCGTCAAGAGAGGGGATGACGAAGGTTGTTGCGCGGACCCCTTCCAGCAGTAGTGAATTTCTCCAAAGCACCCATTCGCGATTTTTTCACTCGATTCTACGAGGTCCCTCGGGGTCCAACCACCGACCGAACCGCCTTCACACAGCCCACTGCGTTTCAAAGCGACGTGGGCAGGTCTGGCGTCACGCGCTACATTGGGCTGATCCACTAAACCCATCAGATTCAGGATCCAAAACCAGCGACGTGTCATCAACAGGCCAATTTATCCTATTATATAAATAAACAGTCAAATTAAAACAGCTAATTGACCCCTATCGGAAAAAAAACGCACTATTTTGGCACACATATATATGCAAATCAAGTGGTTAAAAACGAGCGCAATTTCGCTTTATCACGGTGTATCGTCGCAAATCTTCTTTTCTCTTTCTCTTTTTTTTCTCTTCCTCGAGAGTCTTCTTGTCACGTGCAATGTGCCGGAAATGTGATGCTTGAGAGCCCCGTGCTCGTTTCTCTGCTGACTTGTAAAGTGTTTGTGTCACCACTCAGATCAATCACAGCCATCCTCTCCACATCCCCTCCTCCTTTTTCCTTTCTATCTTACACGCATTATCTGCTCCCAGAGGGGAATCCCTTATACGATCTATTCACTACAACATCACAATACGCAAACTGACGACTTCTTTAACTCTTATTAAATTATCAAGGCTGACAAGTATGAAAAATCGTCCGCACACTGCGCAATTCGACTCGATTTCCCAATTGCATTCCATCGAATGATACCCTCATTAAACAAGAATAAATCCGACCTAATTATCCAATATAAATGTAAATAACGATAGTCGGGCACTCTGTGCACCGTAAATCGCAACACCGTTGACGTTTTCACAAGTTGTAATAATTGGAAATTGCTACTCTTTTGTGTCATTGTGTCAACCGCCATCTGGCGAGGCGAGCGAGTGGTGGGGGTGGGTGAATCTCTCTGATGAAGTGATCGCAGGGGGGCGTCCTGGGCGTCCCTTCTTTCAATGGGAGGACGGTTGTATGTGTCTCCCCCCGCTACCACATCAATGCACCTTCAACCCTCCTCCAACACCCCTCCCCGCTCCTTTCCATACTCATCCCCCCGTTCTCTATGAATGGATGGTGAAAACCTCTGATGGCTTTGTTTTCGTATTACGTTCGCTTCAACACTTGGCTCAAATGCGCGCGCATCTCTCTGCCTGCCTTCCTTCCTTCCCTCCTTTTTTTCCCTCCTAGTGACACTCGCGTCCATCCCCGTACTGGATTGAGCCGTCAACTAGGGGGATTCCGAAAAGGGCGGATAATGCCCACTGACGATCCGACTCCCGCCTCAAAGAAGAGTAAACCCACCTACCCCCTTTCCCCTACCTAGAGGGTGAAGGGGGTGACAGTCAACAATGGACAAACGGCGGGGACTCACCTTTGAACCTCTTCCCCGTCGACGTGTTACAAACACCTTCTTCAGACGCTTAAAATACCTCGCAGGGGTAAAGAGAGATGGGACAAAGACCAGGATAACTGCCTTGTGGAAAAGGACTGGATTTATTGCTCTCTCTTTATCGCCTTCGAACATTTCTCACAAAGGTGTGTGAAAACTCAAAACCAATCATTTTTTAAACATCCAATGTCTTAACCCTGATGAGCCCGTGTCTGATAAATTTAATATTCATATCGTCAAAAGTAAAGCAGACGGTGATTGATAACCAGGATTCAGGGTACGAAGGGTGTTGGGGTAGAGGTAAATTGGGCTGACCCTGTGGTTGAACGCGGCATTCTCTATGTGAACTGGTGGGTTCCATGAACCAAAACGCGCGGGGGCGAGTTCCATTCGTCAAGGGCGAAACTTGGGGGGACTTTCGGTTCATTAGTTGCCAATGACAGGGCAATTAGAGTTTTGGTTATGGATTAAAGAAACAAATCAATTGGTTTTTTTCTTTATTGTATCAAATATTTCAATTGAATTTGCCACTTATTTATACAGTTATAAGCTTAGGTAGGAAATAAAATAGGAAATAAAAGATGATGATGAGTTTTATTAGAGTTATAATGAAGAGGGGGTCTGGAAACGTGCAGAGGAGGGGTAGAAAGTGTGGGAACTGTGAGAAGTGTTGGTGTAAATCCAAAAGCAGATGCTGCTTTGCACTTATCAGTCTTCAGATACAAGAGGAAAAATAACAGACCAGCAACGAAGATTAAACATTCTTTTCGATTTCATACCCAGTAGATTTGAAAGGAAAACCAAAAAGTTATTTCAACTAAAGTGGGTTCAGTGAGTAGAAAAAAAAATTATCAGAAAAACGAATATTTCATTAGGCGCATACAAAAAGTCACTAGGCGCATTCATAAAGTCATTTAAACTTGTTTAAATTTTTTTAAACCAGTGTAAATGTAAGATTTTACATGTTAAATTTGACATTTAGACTGGTTTAAAAAATTTGAACAAGTTTAAATGACTTTATAAATGCGCCTTCTGTTTTTATCGTTTCTGGTGTTTCTATGAAATGGACACCAAAAAATGGCATAAACCATCACCAAAAACCACAAAACAAAACCACCGCTGGGCTGGTTTTTGATGTGGTTCATATTGGGTTTTAGTTTTTAAAACCAAATTCAAAATGGCTGCCACGAAAGTTAGATCGAGGGGTCTAATACACTAACTTTCCAATCGTAATAATGCTTTCAGGCAAAGCATCAATTCTGCTCAAACAAGTGAGCCACAATTAGTTAGTTGATCAAAATGACGGCATTTTTAATCGCCATTTACTCGCCAGACCGAGCATGAGACCCAAAAATGAACACATTTACACTTAAGCATGTTTTTGTATTCAGTTTTGACCGTTTATATAAATGACAAAAACGACATAAACAGAAACTTTGAGTGCGCCTATTAATTTTTAAAATTTTTTGCACCTACGGAAAATACAACTGCAGACGACAAACATAACAAGCTCTACAGTATAACCAATTAACCATCGGTAAAAAAAATATGCATATCAACACCTTAAACAAACGAAACAAAAGAAGAAAATAATTGTCGTGTGTTACCGCAAATCCCCTCCCCCGCCTTCCCTCCTCTGGTGCATCGTCATGGTCAAACTCACACAAACATAGCTCACTCGACCATTTTCTTGAAGCATATTATATACCTGAAATATGAACAAAAACAGAAAAACAAATTTCAATTTAAACAACCAATTTAAACGCATATGCAATATGAATTTTAAAAAATACTCAATCATTAATTATCGAAAACAACGACCATCATTCAGCTTTACGTTGAAACCTCCCATAGAGAGGTTAAAGTGCAGGTGCAAGTCTGCAATTTCAAATTAATAATTAACTAGCCCCACCTCGTGACAACCCCTGGTCTATGTCACATCACATCAAGCCCAACCGCCATTTTGGTTAAAATTTAAAACGAAACAGTAAAACGGAAAAGTATATAAACAGTACACAACCCCTACAGGGAGTTTCCATAAACATTGTCAGTCGTATAAACATTTAGTGGGCTGTAAAATTAATTAATTAGCCATAAAAACCAATGTTTACTCGTGGGACTCTTCTTCGTGCGAAGATCTCGGTTTCGATTCGCGTTAAGCCTAATTGATTTTGCCGCTTCGAAGCCTCCAAACCATTGATTCAAGTTCGGGGGAGTGTGCATCCGGTCAAAGCAAGGCTCGTCAATTATTAACGTGATAACATTGTATCAATTATGCATATCACTCGAAAGCTAGAAGCGAAAAAAAGCGCCTGTTCTGCTTATATTACAACACAAGGCCAACTTGCAACAAGTGTTCACTTTTGCTTTATCCATCGAAAACAAATAATCGCAAGCATTGATAAAATCCCTCTTTTCAAATCCGATCCAACATGGTATAGAAAAACAACAACAACAACAACAAACAACAACATAAAAAGGTAACCAAAACACTTGCAGATGTTTAAATCAATAAACTAAAAACAATTTCCGATTTTCTCCCTCCCGCCTTCCACTTTGTCCCAAGCCGCACGCAACAATAAACAAATTAACGTCTATTTGACACATTTTTTCGCGATACCCCCACCAATGCTCCATCCAACCCCCTGGCGCCCCTCCCTCCCTTGAAAACTTTATTGTCGTGCGTTTCATCCATCCATTATGCTCATCACTGTCGTTACCATGCCAACAAGCAACGAGCCATTGTTTCAATGACTTGCAGCTGCTCCGCCTGCCTTCTTCCACAACCAACTCTGTAATCAAGGGGTCCCTGTGCGTGCGTCCGTGAAGCCGCAAACGCGAGCCCAATAACGGCGGTGGGCGGAGTCGCGTCTTACCAATCGGCGCTCGTGGTTAAAGGCGTTCATCACCCCCACCCTTCTCCCAATTGCTCTGCTCTAACCCCCATCTCCCCTCCCATCCGCGATGCCAGGAAAGGTATAATAATAATAACGTGTATCTTAGCGACAGTCAAATTTGTTTATTTTCCAACATCGGAAGTGAGGTAGGCCGTGCGACAATATTGTTTATTTATTTTCTTGTCTGTTTCTGTTTGGATTTTTTTTCGTTTTGTTTTGTTTCAAATGCTAAGGAAATATTAAAACAATCAATTCATGCGTCAGGTGATCTGCTGTTTCCATGGTAGAAATCGCGAGAGAAAATATTTACACGGATGAATAAGTGAAGTTGCGCTCGATTTATTAATTGTTTACAGATGTATTTACAGATATACAGTGTGTACGAACTGTATTTCGACAAAAATACATAGTTACTGAATTTTTTGTATGTAATTATTGGTGTTTTTCACGAAAAGTATACAGTAAACTTTGTTTAATTTGGATTATTAGTGATGTTTATCGCTCTGATAAATAATGGAATGGATGGAGTAAAAATGAGAGCGGAAATAAGAGAACAAGAACAAATTTAACTTTGTGGTTTTAATGTTAGGTGTCACACATACGAGTTTAATTTATATTTATCGCGCGATATAAAGAAACAAAATATCTCCATGCGGCGAACATGGGAGGCCACGAAATGACAAAATTAATAATTATTAAAACTGCTTCGTCTTTAAGGGTGAGAAAATAGGTGGGTGTAGCGGGAGGAATGAAGGAAGCGAATTCGTAATAACCGAAACTGAGAGTATTAAAAAAAAGAAACTGTAATTACTCGAAAGCCAGCATCACCACCTTGGCTCATAATGGGGCACCCGTTGGCTCACTTCTTTTAATGATGACTTAATTATACACTTAATTGTGAAAATGTCACGTTGAAAACGACGCTGTATATTGTTTCAATGTGTAGGCAGACACATTTAAAAAGATCTTGCGAAATAAAGAAGAAAAGAAAAAAAAACCTACTCATTATATGAGCGTGAATTAAGCAGTTGAAAAATCATAAAATGAACTTTTTCAGACGAAGCAAATTTCCAACTCGTATATATATACATATAAAATAGAAAACTAAGCCTAAATTCGCTTCTAATTACACTCGCAGCTTGAAACCCCCAGAATTTTCACCCAAAATAGATAAATAACTAATTCAAATTTGTTCACTTCTTAATTGGAACACATAAAACAGTTGAAGCTTAAAATTCGTCCACTTTGTTTTAGGTTAAACGTATACATTCAAGTTCACAATTTTTACTTAACAAAAAAATGTGTTTCCACTTACGTCCATGAGTTTGGCGTTAAGTTACTCTGTGCCTAACTGTCCACTGTAGATAGTGAAGTTTTAAGATGAATCTGTTCCTGTGGTTCTTTGTAAACTGATTCCTCATCCCCACCCACTCAAACCCAACCATCCCTCTTTGACTGTTACACTCCCCACGTTGAGCAAAAAGGAGGGTAATTGGGGTGACACAAACTTAACTTTTTATTGAAGTCACAGACAACAAACAATTTGGGAGCAAAAAAAAACAAATGACCTTTTTGCACTTTTTACTCCTCAGTTTTTATGTGCGTGGGTGTTAAATGATTAAGTGTGGGTTTTCTTGGCCCTTGTAAGAGGTCAAGTCAAAAAATTTGGGGGATGATAGTGGAGGGTTCTACCACCGAGTGGCACGTGGTGTTCATCAACTGGTCATCTGAGAATCCCTCCTGTCCTTTTCCTGCCATTCACTGTTCCTCCAAGTGTTACTTAAACACACAACTTGAGTTCTTCAGTCCGATTCAACTAAGGTAAGGTTGT
Organism: Strigamia transsilvanica; assembly: GCA_034701245.1. Classification (NCBI taxonomy): domain Eukaryota; kingdom Metazoa; phylum Arthropoda; class Chilopoda; order Geophilomorpha; family Linotaeniidae; genus Strigamia; species Strigamia transsilvanica. The sequence goes on along the minus strand of JAQIXU010000015.1, from coordinate 73,348 downwards.
TTTAAGCTTGTTTGCACAGAGTACGCCGCACATGTTTTCAAACTTTAACATTAATAGTTTTCTATGCAATACGTCTTCATTTCCGTGTTGAGAAAACTCCTTTAATTAGTGTCATTTTTCACCATATCATATCATATCAAACATACAGACCGAGATAAGACTTCCCTACTGTAACACAAAAGAGAAAACTTTTGAGATGTGTGAAGACCTTCAAAATCATCAAATACAGTCTGCAATGAGCTGAGCAGAGGGAATACATCCTCTCTCTCTCTCTCTCTCAATAGTCAATAGGCGGTGTTGGGTTTTGATCATAACTCGCCCTTTTCAATCATTCCCCCTCTCACCACATCTCTTTTATGTCTTTTCTAGGCATCTAAACGACATATCATACCTCATTTATCGTTAGTATGTCTTCAATCCCAACCGTAAAGATGAGCTATTCGGCCATTTTATTTTATAATTGATCTTTTTACGGAAACAACACACTTACCAAAGAAACTGGCTCGCACACAAGAGCTGTACAGAAAATTCAACTAAAGCGAACAAAAAAAAATGACAAGTCTGAAATCTAAAGCTCCCCGTGATGAGTCACACGACCTTGCAAGTGCTCGACACATCACAGTGACACTTGCGGCCCCTTTCACTTTTTTTCCTGACTTGTAAGACTTTAGAAAAATCTTGAAAGATCTTTAATATTCCAAACCTTACGCGCATATTTTGATGGTGCTGCAAGAGTTAAATCATTAACCACCAGCACTATTGGTCGGCTGCATCGTTAGTGCGTGCTTGGTGTGAGTGGATCATTGTTCCATCCAATCACCTCCAACCATCATTAGTGGAAGCTGTGATCTTGGTTACCATGGCAACCGACTTTTGATAATGCCGATAATAACAGGGCATGGAGAGCCGAATCACATGTCGCTTTCTCGAGCTCCGCAATCATATCTTTTTCACGAGGGTATCCTCAACATTTCGAGAATGGGGCTCCGTCAACAGAGTGAAAGGGGGGAGATATATACGATTCGCATCCCCTCCCCACCCCTCCCTTGCCGTATAGGACCAGCCAGCTGCTTCCTTTGACTCTTCGCAGCCTGGCGCTTTGTGACGCTGTCAGAGCCACTGTAAATAATACCTGGCATTGGTCGGCCGCGATGCTGGCACTTGAATAGTCTAGAGAAGAGACCTATGACACCCCATCTCTCCCCTCCACCACCAGAGGGCTATTTAGCTTTAAGCCATCTTCTCTCAACCTTCCCTTCCCTTCCCTCCACCTTGCTGAGGGGCTCAAAGACGCTTCACACCATCATCCCGAAGGGGAATGAAGGGTGGACTACAATACAATTCATTCTCATCTCTCTTCTTCTGGTTTTCGTGTCAGCCATCTTGTAGCTTCGAGGTGTCGGATGGCCCATGCAGGACAATGGGCTTTGCATGGCCAGGCGTCTCTCTCAACTTGTCTTGTGTCAAACTGCATTACCCCTCTTTTCCTCGCTTCCTGTATCCCCTTACCGTTATTGAGGCTCCTCTCTCATGGGTGTGTAATATGTGTATGAACATCTCTCCCTCCGCCACCCTCCGCCTTGACTAAGATGTCATTTGGGTTACCAATCTGGTCACTAGGAGGCCACACCGAATTAGGCACCATTGTGTGCGTGTGCTCATTTTCACTCACAGTGTCTGTCACACTCGGGCCCATCTGTTTGCTCCGGAGTCAAGTTTCCATTTTTCAAAAATCGTGATAACAATTTATTATAAAATCATAAAAACGGTTACAGTCATATTTAAACTTGTTTACATTTTTTAAACCAGTCTAAATGTCAAATTTTACGTGTTAAATTCAAACCAATTTAAATGACTTTATGAATGCGCTTACTGATTAAAGCGTGTGATATATTGACGGGAAAAAAGCACAACAAATCACGCAAAACTTTCTTTATTTTGCAAGCAAAACCTAAGAACTTGTAACCCTAAAACGAACCACGTTTGTCTTTTGTTTTCGTAAAAAGGGGGAGCGTAAAGCAATTTGGCCAGTGTCCATGCCAGTCGCTTAGCTTGAAAAATATGGACATAATATGCAGAGCGGACAGCTGCGTTGGGTGCCCTCGCCAATATATCTGAAAAATAAACTACCCCTTCACTACATTTTATTTTCATAATTTCATTTTAGATCAAATTTTTTTCCCCTTTCCCCATACATGGCTGTAAATTGACCAATCAAATACACCGCCCCGAGATGGTCAGCGTCCCATATTGGCTCCACTCGAGCGGCTAAGTGACAAACTGATGGTGGGCTCCGATTCAGGCTGCCCAGCAATGAGCACAAACATCACCCCTATCAGTATAAAATAGTCGCCCATAAAAACATCTGCTTATGAAGTTTGTGGAAAAACAATGCATTCCAATCGCGTCAACATTGCATACATTCCCATCATTGATTTACACCTTTCCCAAGCAACCACGTGATCAATATCAACACAAACTCCCCTTGAAAATGGCAATACCTTCGTAAGACCAACACCAATCATTGGGTGTGTCAAATATCAAGTGTCAAACGAGTTAATTCGGCATTGACTTAGAGCAGTGTTTGTTGGACACGGGGATTTCCTTTGCACCACGCCCCTCCTTAAGGACAATCCCTTAGAGTAAACAAGGTGTGTCTGTCACTACACCCACCTGTCTCTTTCCCCAGGTTACAAGCTCCTTTTTCCTCAAGGAACCGCCGCGGGGGGGGATGTTTGTCCTCCTTAATGGCGGATATCCTTGGCCATTGCGGAAGCCAGCTCTATATACCTGTCCAAGGTTTTTCATCATACAACTTTATAGACTGACTTAACACGAGCATGCGAAAGTGAAAGAAAATTTTTTCTTTAAAAAAATCACATCAAAACTGAAATTATTTATCAGATACAAAAATAAATTGATTTTGTTCCCGGGTGCAAATTCCAAGCAATGGAATTTTTTTGTAAAAACTGTTCATCGCTTGTTATGTGACGTCACGTCACTGACATCGAAAGATTGCCCAGTTATGGATTACTCTCTAACCGCAGACGCGATGCAGGAGTTTTATTTACACGTTTGTAATTTTAATTAAAAATCAACTCGTTGAATCTTGTTGGCTGCTAAAGCGCTCCTGATATCGGTGATTTACATACACAATAAAATGAGAACGGGGCACCCATTAAATTGCTATGCAAAGTTTCACTCAAAAATCAAATACATTTGCTGCTGCTACCAGCTTTTGCTGCACCACTTGTTTGCTCTTTCTCTCTCTTTGAGTAATAGAATACTAAGAACCCTCTTTGCACAATCAACCCCCTGATGGATATTCATTGGCTCTAACAAAACATGAATTTTTATTTATAACTAACAGTGTGTGCACTTTAAAAGATAGGCCTAATGGTCGCTCTCATTCAATTCACCAATTTAAGAAAGAAAAAGCAAAAAAAAAAAAACCTGCTGTTTTATGTGCATTTTATTCTCAAACTCTCAAATTTCTTTCCAATATTCCAACTTTTGCTTTCCAACTTTAAAGCGAACTGTTTACCGGTCTAACTGTCTACAAAAGATGAACGCTGATGGACCCACTCACTCTATACAAAAGTGCTGCAACCGCATTCAATCTCTGACGTCATCTAATCAACCACCCCACAGCCACAAGCGCCACACAAGCTAAAGTCAATCGTCATAAATACAAGAAACCAAGACAAGTTTTTAATGAAAAAGTTGCAAACTCAAACATTTTATCCATTCCTTTTAAATTTAGTATACAAAGGATTTGTTCCCCCTCTTAAAAAAAAAAAAAAAGATTTTCTTTTTACTTATCCGTCACTTCGCCTTCACCCGCACGATTACCCAGAGGCCAATTTTTCTCCAACCGTATCTGGACTTGGTGCTCTGCTGGACAGTCCATCTGTCTCCTTTACTTCCCCTTTCACCATATCCCCCCTCTCACCTTAACTTCGTCTTCAACTGAAGATTCAATCCACCAACTAAAAAAAAAAAAAAAAAAAATATTAAATACCAAAGATTTATTCCCGCTTTCGATTTATTTCATTATCGAAACCTAATATTAAGTCCGCACATAAATCACCAATCATTTGGCTAAAATTCAAATATTGATAAATCACTCGCCTTTACTATACATCACGCAAGCAACGGCATCTAAATAAACAACATGTGCATTTAACCATTCAAACAAACTCTTGATTCATATCCTTACAATAAAAAAAGTGTTCCCCCAAGCAAACCCCAATGCGTTCCTTCTAAAACACAGCAGAAAAAGAGATGTATATATATCTACGAGTTAAGACTTTTATTTCAGGTGGTCTACTCTTCTTTTGTGTGAGTGGCCATCACCTTCTGCAGTCCGTTCCATTTCCTTAAATCAGTGCCTGGGATCTCAGAGCCATAAATAGCCGTCCAGGCCGCTAGTGGGCGCCTTTTGTCGCCTCTCGAATGGTAGTAGGGGGGAGGAAGAGTGAGAGAGAGAGAGAGAGAGTTGTGTGGGGGTGAGAGGACCCAAGATAATTTCCCGCCGTCCCCTCGCTTTCTCCTGCTGATCGCGCCAAAAGCCATCAGAGGTGAGAGAAGTGTATAGTGGGTGAACTCTCGCCATTCTGACACCTCCCTCGCCATTCCACATCCCATCACCTACGATAGCACGTTCACACAAGTCCCCCTACAAAGAGCTCCCGCCCACTCCTTAATCGACCTGATTGATGCTGGCCGATTCTCCTCGCTGCGCATGCGCGAATAAAAATGCTCGCATTTCCTCTCTTGCCATCTATCACGGTCACTAATTTAGCGATTCACCAGCAGAGGGGGGTGATTCTATTAGCTCCTTTCCCCCTCCACACTTTCACCTCTGTCTGTTGCTTGTCTGAATGCTGTTTGCCTGTTTCATCAATAATTATTGTACACCCCAGTATCGATAAAATCAATAAGAAAATGCGTATTATATCCACTTTTTATTTATTTCGTGCTCGCATTTTGCACTAAAAGTGAAATGGAATAACTATTTTCAATGATTGGTCGATTTTTCGAGGTTTTCCTGAGAAAAATTTCGAAAATCGAACAATTCCCGCTGTTATCAGGAACATTGAAATGTTGACCAATCCTTGGAAAATTTGTAACTGATCGTATTATGATAAACAAAAATGGCGAAATTGATTTCCAAATGTGCAGTTTTGTCTAATCTGAGTCGTTTTTAAACTCCAAATATGGAAAGTGCAATGGAAACAATTTCAATTTGTGTAGAAATTTGAACGATGTCGTCATTTCCTGGTTGATGGATGTATTTCCCTTAAGTAATTTCGACAAATAAATATTATCTGACCTCGATTAGGAAAAACAAAATTAATTGTATTGTTTTTAAACCAATTTCCTAAGCAATTTGACTCTTGTGTTTACAACAACGAGGTAATGACATAATGATAAAAAACGCTCCATTTATACGCATGATAATATATATTTTAATACTACCCTTGACATTTATAACCACTTTGTTTACACATTAAACCGGATGTTAAAGAGATAAACAAGGTATTGAAGATGAGTATACTCACTTTTTTTATCTATAAAATAAAAATTGTGTTGAGATCCAATTATAGGTGGAAATTTAATCTGTCGTTTGATAGTATTGGTTTTTACACTGGAAAATGCACAGATAACACACAAGTTTAACAGTTTCGAGAAGTGATATCAATAGTAAGATGTATTGGAAATCCATTCTTTCCTTCTCATTTCAACACTTTTTTTGTTGTTTTTTTTTGTTTTTAAAGTTTTTATTAAGAGACTTCTGGCATAAATTTTTGATTGAAGATATAAAACAATTTCGTATCATTTTACATATCACGATTTCAGCATCTAAAGTTCAGGTAAGACAACACCTTGTTTAAATCTGTAGTTTTAAGATTTCCAAAACAGGAGAAAAAAATAGCAATTCAAAAGAAAAGAAATAAACAAAATAGAAATTTTTGCTGTAAATAACTATAAATCGTTTGTAAACACAAGATTTAAATTTTTAAAAAAAAACTAAAAATGACAATACACTTCCAGACTTTAATAGTTCCAAATCTTAAAATAATGATGTCAAGATATGAAATGTGAAAATGATTGATAGATGTGACCGTGATTTCAAGTACAAAAAAAAATGTCATCGCATTTGCCCTCCACGCTCTAAATAAAGTCATCTCTTCGTTTCCTCTTGTTGGTAATTAATTAGCCATTTATTTGTAATTAATGTAACCGAATGCTCGCCTAAGACACGTGTTGTTTTGCTTAATGAATTGCTAATGTTCGTGCTAACATTAGTCTCGAGCGAGGCCTTGGCCTTTTCAAGTGCTGTTGACAAAGCTTTTAATTAGAAATGACTTTCAACTCCCCCTCTTGGAGGATTTATAATTTTAATGGTGGGTGATGGGGTGACGAAGAAAATTAAAAAGAAGATAAATATGACGTATATTTTCCCCTTACAACTTTTTTAATGTAATACTTTATGGAGTGCTGTAACTCATTTTGTGGTTAACTTTTATTTAGATAAAAGATATCGCGTATTATAACGTGGCTGGGCAATTATTAGGACAAGATTTGCTAAGTCATAATGCGAAAATAATGAGTTTCGGGTACAAATTTCAACCGAATATTTACATAAACAAAATTTGTTACATTAGATTTTCAAATATATCTATTTTTAATATCGTGTGATGACTTTGTAAAATAAAAAAAATCCGCATTAGAAGTATCGCTAACGCTTCAAATTTTTATTATTAATATTTTTTTTTCCCCACGTATTTAATTGACTTTAAAATAATAAAAAAAACTTTGAAGGTGGGGGCGAAAAACTAACAGGCGCAAGTCACTCATATTTTTTAATTTTAATTTCAATGTGGAAATCATTAATTTCATTCAACACCCTTTTCTAACACACTAATCCTTCATAATCTAATTTCATAAAAAAAAAAAAAAAATCTTCCTAAAATAATCCACACATTTACCAAAATTTGTAAACAATATCGCCCCCAAAAAACATCAAAACTTTTATTTTAACTTTAAAAAAAACAACTTTATTTGAGTAAAAAATGCGTTGCATCCATTTTTAAACTCGATAAAAAAGGTAGAAAGTAAAGAAATGGAAGGGAGGGGATTCGGTTTTGCCTCGCGAACGTCATCTTTGGCCCTCTGGTGGCGGCTGTGGGAGATGATCCCATCCATCATGCGGTGGCGGCGGTGACAGCGGTGCGGGCGACGCATTACCGCCGCTCGGCCGCTTTCGCTCGGATACGGCACAAGCAACACGCGCGCACGCGCCTCTCTCGTCTCCATGTCTGATGCCTGCGTTTCACACATGATAAGCATCCCCGTGAACACCACCTCCTCTCTTGGTGAGGGCGGTGCCTTTTAATATCCTCGCGTCTCTACTGCAAAGTGGGAATCTCTCCCTCCTATACCCTCCACCTTCGATAAATCACTCACCCACCCCCGCATCACATGTGCGCATGCCTGATGATTGCCTCTGAAAAACTTGGGTCATTCGTGTCCATCACTAAAATTTTTTTTTATTTGTTTGTGGTAACGACACCTTAAATATGCAAATTTCTCACACCCAAAAAAAAAAAAAATAGAAATTTATTTCAAAAATATTTTCGGTTTCGAGTAACCTCACGATCTGTTTGTTAGTGGGTTTAGAAAACGTCTGTCTGTGGTTCATCGGTTCTAATTCCCTCATGATTTGTCAATGTCACGTTTACAATTCGCCCTTTGCCATCCTCTCACCCTCTTCTAATCACCAAAGAGCATTTGCCACTCATTCACGCATTCACAATGCTCCTATCACCTGAAAACCTTCCCAACACAACATTTTTTTCCAACACAAACAAAATACCAATTCCACTTCAACACAAAACAATTGTTTTTACCAAAAAAAACAAAAAAAACAAAAAACATTTTTCAACTAAAAAAAAACTTTTTGCAAAGAAAACTAAATCTCAGCACACCATTCATTCCCCATCACGAAATCAAAGCGTCATTTGGATTGAAATGAAGTGAAAGCGCGACAAAGATTCCCTCGTAACCATAGCAACAAAGGGGGATAATCCCCAATACCCATAGTGGAAATTAGCCCAGCATGTGGTAATGATGCAATTGATTTCTCTCATTGGGAAACGTGACGTATTTTGAGGCTGCTCCCAAAAACCACAAACTTAACCACCTACTTATGAAAGGCGTTCAACCATTGGCCGAGAAACGAGACGACGCCATTGGTGTGTCAGGGTTGCCCGTGTGCGAAACATGGCAAGGGGTAGGGTGGCGACGATGTCCGCACGTGAGTAGGCGCGCAGCTCATAGTATCGGTGAATCAGTTTACATCATGACCACACGATCCCGTAGTCAGGTAAGACGCCTTTCGCTTTTATCTCGCTCGCACCTGGCCAGCATGTCAATACCATAACGCCTACCCACCACCACACACAATACATCTCATTTTTGACTAATACCAAAATGCAAACAATCCATTAAAATGAAATGGATTCACCTGTTGAATCACCATTCCCTTTCTTCGTCTTAAAATGAATCACCATCGTTTTATTATCGTAAAAGCAAAACTTTACGACAAGTGAAACTCAACACCCAAAAAGGTTAACGTCAACCTTGTTTACACAAACCGCTGAGCTCACGCAGGACTAAAACCTTAAACTCCCATCAAGAAATAAATAAATAAAGAAATAACAGTGCGAGGGGGAAAGGGATGCGCGGATGCAACACTGCTAATCACAGTCCCCTATCTGACACTCAAGTGAGCAACATCTGTCGACACTGGTTAACTGCCAACGACGTCCTGATTGGGTCCCCACCTCACCCCTCTGTACTAACAAACAGAATGACCTCATATACGTGTGTCATCTTATCTCACCACTTGGAGAGAAAGGGCGGCGATAAGAGCGAATAAAGGCAATCAAAACAAGAGAAATTCAGTACAAATTCCTAGAATTCAATATTTATTACCACAAATAGGCGTTTAATCCTTTGCAATTGCGAATTCCCAAATTACTCCTGTTGTCCACCATAGGGAGCTGCTTAATTTGCGCCGACTGCCAATTATGTCTAATCTCGTTTTATGATCTACGTTTCTCATTAGCCTGAGACTAATTAAAAGCTACCAATTGAAAAGTTAATTAACGCGTCGGTAAGCATTCGGGATCTTCGGAAACACTTTAAGAAGGACGTTGCAATTGCTCATCATTTGCGTCAAGAGGTCGCCCTCCGCAATAAAATTGGCCTCGGTAAACAGACAACAGAAACGAGCAAAGAGAAGACCACAAAGGCAGCGGGAGGGTGCGGGGAGAGGACGTGTGAGGCCAGTTATGGTGAGGATGCGTCCTACTCAATGGGGTGTCTCATTTATCACGCACGCGCAGAATAGAGCCGCGTGTCCACCACCCCCTCTTTCCTCCATATAATATGTCCCCCAAAAGGAGAGCCTGTTCACAGTTGCAACTTAATTATGGATGTGCCAGCAACAGACGGGGCTAAGAATTGAGGGGAGGATAAAGGGATTCTCCCCTCGTTCTCTCTCTCTCTCACTCTTAGACTTATTTCCTCTTGTATTCCCACAGGTTAGGCCTAAAGTGGTATTGTTCAATTTGGATCTGTTTTAGGGAGGTTTTAGCGTCGGTTATTCGAGCTAATCAAACATATTTCCGTGATGTGCATTTTTAATTTCACGGTCAGGAAGTCGGGACATTTTAGTTTTTTTTTTTTTTTTGGTATTTTTTGCTCTATTGGATGGACTGATAAGTGAAACTAAGTTTTCATACAGTATAAGCTAGTTGTTTGTCCAAGTAATTTTTAAATTTGTAAAATATTGAGAATTTGCACATTTGCTGGTGAAAACTTCCATATGATAAAGCAAAGTCAAACAGCTTTCAGTGCAACATTCCTAAGCTTTTAATACGACTTTTGATGTGTGATTTTGTCCCACCCATTCTAATTTCCACAATCCTTTCATCATTCTAAGAGAAACCTGAAATATCAATTTTCAATAAATCTCACTATGTTCGATTAAGTTGCGACTAATTTCGCCAAAACGTCCAAAGCAGATGCGTGAATTGTGAATTGCTCAACCCTACAAGGGGAGAAAATATATAGATTAAAGCCCAAAACTAATATTTATACACCTAAAGGAAATTATACCCCTCAATAAAACAAAAAAAAATATTCCATAGTTCTTTGTCCTAAACAATCCAAAGTTCACTGATAATTCCCATTACTGAATTTCGGTCGATGGCACGGAGCTATGGATTGTGGCTCATCATTTGTTTGCAATGTAGGGTATATGTAAATATAATTATAGAATCTCAACTACTAAATATCTTCTTCCCCCTCAACAAAAATCAAATTAAGTTTGAGGGGGAAGGGGACGAGAAAAAGATCAGCAAAAAGCCAGACCGGATTTTAATCATCAATAGCGATGGATTTGAGTCAATAGATGACAACATGAAATGAAAATCTCTTGGAGATACAAGAATTGTTCAGATTAATTGTACAATGAACTTTACAATTTTTTTTTTCCTTTTTCTTTTTGCAAAATAGGACAGAGGATTTGTCTGTTGAAACTCGTCCTCCTATAGAAACAGTTTCTTTTATCTAAACTAGTTTCTCGAGAAAAAAATATATACCTTAAGATAGATCAAAGCTCATGTTGTTTTTCCGCATTCTCCCGACCCCCTCTCTGTTCACTACACAGTATTTACGGTGCAGGGAGAGCCGATTGGATGCTTTGCGAGGGCCCAGAGTCGGATTTAGGTATTGCGGGGCCCCTAAACACAAAATCTTTTTGGGGCCTTCCCCAAAAAAGTTTAATTTTAAAAAAATCTAAAAAAATACACTTATTATTATTATTATTATTATCAATTTTCTTGAAAATTTCAAAGTGCGGGACCCCGGTATGGGGCCCGAAAACCCGATGTCTGATATTTAATTTAATTTGTTTACAAATTAAATCCGTAAGAAAAAAAGAATCAATTTTTTTTTTACAAGAGTTTTATGCAGAAAAATTTCACCAGCTGGCACTGATGTGCTAAAGGGGTGGAAAGGTTGGAGCAAGCACGGCACTTTGAGAGAGTCTTCCAACAAGCTCGCCGTTTCCTAAATCATCCCGACACCCCTCGTTGCTACACAGCGTTCGCTAAACGCTGGTAGTTCTTCGTGTCATGAATCCGAGCTGCATTTCGGGTTTAAACTCCACCCCTCGCGAACCCGCCTCGTTTCTCATATGAGAATCCTGAGCAGTCATATTCTCTTTTCCCCAAGATAAATTTCGCTTCATTTCCATAATTCGGCAGTCTCGCCACCACATTGGGTTCGTATCTCTGCCTGAACCAAATCAGACAACTTAAGCTCCAACTTAGCACACTGCTCCCAACTTCTTCCAAACACACAACCGCAAATAAAACATCAATTTATGTTCATTTATAGCGCGCGATAACGAATAAAAAAAAGTTGGAAAAACTAAACTTTTCGTTATTTCCACACCACTATTAATGATACCTATGTAAACATCACACATTTTAATCTATAGGCGTGAACCGAATTGTATAATACAAAGTTTACTCGAACAAAAGACAAAAAAAAAATATTCCACAGCACCTTGCACTTTAGCCACAACAATGTTGATTACTTTCTCTGTCACCGATATAAATAATTGATATAACGGCTTGATCATTATTTGCCGTTAGAGCAAAAAGATAAGAAGAAAAAGCTCTTAATTGCACCGCACTTATCTGTGTATTCTGAGATGGAGTCCAGTGCCATCTGGTGCCTTTATGGTCACTTCGTGGGTAGCCTCGTTTTAATTAGGGGTCTCATGTCTACACACAAACTCTCCCCATCCTCTTTCCGTATAACCTTTTACCAACCCTCCCTTGCACAAATCTCTCTCTCCCACACACATACAAATCCCTTCCCCTACTTATTGCTCATGTAGTCATGTTGGATTAGAAATCAGTTGACTCAACCCAGATTGAGGGTCAACCAACACGCACACTTGACACTTAAAAATAATTTCGTGAAAATATCTGCAAAAAAGCTTAACAATAATTAATTCCAATGGAACAAACAAAAAGGCATTTCCTCCACTTCTGTCGCACAAAAAGCCAAATCTATAATTGCAATACATGTATCAGTTTGCAACACTTGCAAAAGCCAAGATAACACTATTTATTGCTTATGTCATTTCCTCTTTTACACGGAAGGTACCAGGATTTCTCATCACGTGAATAGCGAATGTTCTTGTTACACTTTGACTATAAAAAGAAAAAATTCCACCTCCCGTGTTGTCACCCTTGATCTGCGAGTTTGTGATCATTGGTCAATTTCCTGCTTTGTTGCCAACTTCCGGTGTGTGTGGGCAACAACGATTGTCCCGCATATCCTGAGGTGCATAGCAACAGACAACATTTACCGTGCAAATTTAATAATTGATCCTCAACACACGCTTTTTTTTCTTCTATAAACAAAGCCAACAATTGCATTCATCGTGTTTGTTTCTTCCAATCGTGAAGACAATGGGAATAAATCCGTACAATTTGCACCTGAAAAGCTTCCTCACTTGTGGAAGAAGGCCTTGACGAAAGGCCCAGGGGCTGCATCCTTTTGCCTTATCACAGGAGGCATTACAACTTGTTTGTGCACGAGGAGTGGAGGGAAGCGATAGAGGTGCGTTGAGGCTCCTTCCCTTCAACACACGTGTCCTGAAAAAAAAAGACCTGAAATCATTTCAGGATGTTTTCTTAATTAAACACGGAAACCAAATTTTGAAAAAAATAAAAATATTTTTTTTATTCTGATAAAACACTAAATTCACAGTTGTGAAGGTCAGATGGCGATGACAAGTGTTTACACAAAGTAAAAGTGAAGAAATCGTGATTGCAAAGTCAGAAGGAACTTGAAACTTATCCTCGTTTTCCCACAACATCGCGCTTGATTTGACCTCGCGATTTACCAAATCAGATTTCACCTAATTTAGGTGTTTTGTCAAGTCGAAACGTGTTTTTTCCTTTAATCAATCGCAACTGTTTTTGTTGGAATCGAATGAAGAGTCACGTCTGTCTACTCTCTCCCCTCTCTTTTATGTAAAACATCAAGCGTCTGGTTACAATACTTCGTGCACCTCACCTTTTACCCTTTTGCTATCTACGAAGCCTTGAACGTGGAGTCCCGCGCATGCGTACTTAAATAATAAATCCGAAACGCGTCTAGATTTTATGAGATGAAGTCTCAAAGTGCTGTATACGCCCATCCCAACCCATGCTCGGGTCACGCTCCCAAACGCCTACGATTTCTTTCTTATTTTTCCTGGTTCTGTAGCACAGATTTCCATAGGCACACGAAACAAGTCTCGGAGAAGCAGCGAAAAAAGTCTTTTCTAGTTGCAACAAATTCTTCCACTTTCGTCTTTTATTTTTATATTTGCGGTGGCAGTCGAATCTGTTTGCGGTTAAATTAAATTGAATGTCACCACAAACGCTCGCTAAACGTGTGCCTGTGTGTGTGTATGTGGGTGGAAATAGAATGCGATCAATAACCAATCAATAATGGCGTCCTTGGCAAGGGCGAACCAACTTGTTCATTATTTACAGCAACATGCAACACGAACGAAAGGAAAAAAGTCACTTTCAGGCTCGAAAGAGATGTAAAGTCAATGGGGAATCCGACGGGGACTTCGTGCCACTTTTTTCTCAATATTGATTTTCACTTGCCCAAAAAAAAAACAAAAAAAAAAACAGATTGATACGCGGTAAATTAACTAAACTCCAGATAAAAGTTACAATTTATCTCTTCAAAAATAAATAATTCCAAAAAAAGTAAAAAATTCTTCACGAAAACAACAAAACTTCTCTTCGGGGTTTTTACCAAAAGATAAAACACTAGATAAACGTTTCATTTCACTTTTACACAACATTTGCGGCCTTTCGTTAGTTATCGACGGCATTTGTGTCCGATTTTTTCTTTTTTAACTCAATCCAGGTTTAGATAAATCCCATATAGCTTCTTTTTCCTGTTTATTGTTGCCGCCCGCCTTTGTAAATTGCAACAAATAGCACACACCTGCCTTTAAAAAAAAAATGAAAATGTGAACATTTTCAATAGGCTACTTAATCTTAGAAGAACCCGGAGGCTAGATTTGCGAATTACGGGGGAAAAGTATAAAAAAAGAAAAATATAATAAATAATAAAATCGGGAAGATTTTTTTTCCCATCGAAGAATTATCCTCAAAACATCTGTTTCTCACAGTCTTATTTCAAAACGCGAACGTGGCATTCATTGTTGCAATTTTTTGTGCTCATGCTCAGATGACGAGGAGGAGGTGGGTGACTTGGCCACTACAAGCAGAGAACGCCCCCTCACGGACCCACTGACATCAGAGGGGAGCGAAGGAGACGACGAAGACGAAGGTGACGACGAGGACGACAACGACGACATCGGCCTCGGTGGCACGGCTCACGAAAAGCATCGGCCACACATGGACGCTTTAACAGGTGACAAAACTACACCCACTCACGCCGCCTTGTGCCTCCTCGAGGACAGTGGTCTGCCGGACCAAGTTGAGCTAAAGGAGTCTCAAGTGTACGGGTTGGGAGTGTGGGCTCGCACACGAGTTATCAGTAACACGCTTTTCGGTCCCTTCCTTGGACGCCTGCGTTCCGTGCCTGTTTCCACCACTTATTCATGGCAGGTAAGATTAATTTTCCATCCACTTAAAAAAAATTTAAAAAATTTTTTTAAAAAAAAAATTCCGATTTTTAATTATAAAATTATTCCGCGTGAGATGATCGCGATTTAACGTCTTGTTACAACATTATTGCGCCTTTAATTAAATAAAAATAAAAAATCCAAACATATAAATCCAGCGCTCGTTTTCCCCTTCTAACCCTACCATTGTGTGTTATTGTACTTCCGGTACCATTTACGATAAAATGGAACCTCTTGAATAATGTCATTAATGAAATCACCTTTTTTTCCTGTGAAGAATGATCCCATAAAATATAAAAGACTTTTTCAAATAAAAATCACTGAACTCCCATATCACTTAGGCCTCATATTGGGTTACCCCCTCCCACTCATATACCCGCTATTCATTCAACTCTTCTACAACCCCCACTCCCACTTGTGCCCCTTATCTTGCTCCAAACCCCCTTATACGAGTCTTCATAAAAATTCACTCCTCTCATGGGTAATTTTTTTTCGATGGCCCACTTAAGTTGTCATAAATACTACCCGCCATTTTTCTCTACACCTTTCTAATTAAATGTTAGACATCTTTTATAGACCCAAACTCCCCTTTCCCCCATCTTATTACTTCTTTTAACAACTAGTGCCATTGTATCATCTCATTTTTAATGCCTTCTATATAATCTAATAACTTTGTAACGTAAAATGAAAGACGAAAAGAAAAGAAATACACACCGCTACTCACCACTTTATTATTGACACGAAACGAGTACAGCGGTGAAGCCGAATTTCTTTTAGCGACATTAATTCGCGTTGTCATCGTCTTTAATCAAAATTATATTGCTGAATTAAGTTGTTGATCAAGTGTGGGCCCTAAGGTCAAAATCTTTAGTGGAACTTGATTGCGCTCTAATGAAGAGATGAGGGGAGAGTGAAAGATGTCGCATCACTCCCTCTGCTTCCAGCCCACTAGTAAATTCTCTCTGCGCATGTGCATGAAAGGGAGTCACAGTAATTAAACAATTAACCCTAATAGACTCTTCATTAAAAATGGCGAGTGCGTCTAGGTATGCACACAGCCAACAAAGGACTATACTTATTCAGATGTCACGTGGGAATTATGTAGGAAAGGGGTAAGTGTGTAATGAACGCGAGCGTTCCCCACGCCCCTGGTGTCAGCTTGTCGGAGCATCAAACGCTGCAGATTTTCCGTTTGTGATTGGATCTCATCCATCACATGATTAGGGCGTTATCATCATCGCTCCCTCTCGTGGCGAGTGACACAGATTGAGCTGCATGGACCCCACTTATTTATGACCAGAACATGTGTCCCTAACAGACACAAGGGAAATAGACGGGAGAAAAGTGTCCCGCCTACTCTTTTCATTTCATTACTCTCTACGCGTTAAATTATAATAACTGTCCCAATAATTAAAAAACGGCGTTCAGATTTCGCCAATTGCAGATTTCTTTCCTTTCTCCGTAGACGTAGTTTTCCACCGAGAACACAATCCTTCAAACAGTTTCACGCACGTAAATTACACAATTCTAGACTCTGGACGCAAATTTAACATATAAAATCTGACATCTAGACTGGTTTAAAAAATGTAAACAAGTTTAAGTGAGTTTATGAATGTGCGTAGTCTTTTTAAGCGAGTTTTCTAAATTAATAAGTGCATTTCGACATTAAAAATCTAAACTCCGATATGAAATAAGTTTTAGTCAACAAGAGGAACCAGTTTTTCCAATTCTGAAGTTTCAGGCATTGCTATTTGTCCTAACAAGAGAACTGAAGAGCACTCCTTAGTCCTTATATACCTCTCAAGCCAATTCCCGCAGGGATATACAAGCAGTTTCTATGGCAACCGTCTCTTTTGTATGGGGACCACCGGTCGGTTCAGTATCAGTCAACGCCATCTCTGATTTGGCGGAGGCTGCGTGGGAGGGCTTTGTTCACACACCCCTGTCCCAACTCTCTTTAGTCATGGATATAAGTTGGTGTGACTTGTCCCTGGCCATTTTCTCATCTGAATGAACACGAGATTAGCTTACAGTACCTTCAGTTGACTTCAGATTGTCTTTGAAGGAGGGAAAGAGAATTTAATTGAAAATATAACAGAAGCTTGAAGCCAAATAGTCGCCCGAAAAGATCAAAGATAAAACTGGAAACGAGTTTCCTTTTCCAAAATTAACTTTCAAAGAAATTGGACTATTTTATAATAGATTCGTGTTTATATTTACCAAAGTAAATATTCACTTTGGCCATCCCACAATTTAAATTTGATTAAATATTGACAAACTGCAAGCCGTAATTGTAATTGTCTAGTCAGATATAAACTGATACAATTTATGTCCATTTTTTGATTAAAAATCCTGAATGTAAAGACAGATTTGTAAGTTGCGTGTCTTACCATAACGTCGTCGAACGTTTGGAAGGGAAAAACGAAGATTATGGACATACCGCAAATGATAGGAAAAAAAGAAGCCAGATTTGGTAAAATATACATATTACAATGAATATTCAGAGAGAATGTGGAGTACACACGAGCAGGCTGCTGGGAAAACTATGGCCCAAAGGTTGAAGATGAAACGCCGACTTCCCCTTTATCGTTGACTATAAAAATTTCATGCAATCTACTGTGTATGCAAAGATATCGATTCAAAACGGTAGCATAGGAAAATTAAAGCACTCCGTCAAAACTCAAACAAGGGACGTCAAAAAACGAGTCGTTTTTGAAAAATTCTTCAAAAACGTGGAAGATGATCCACTTATTAAATCAATTTCTGTTTTTATACTTTTTTGATTTATCTCATTCACAAACAGCTGTGGGTAGGATAAGGGTGTGCTAGGGGTGGGTCTGTTAATTAATCGAGAGGCACGCTCACTTGGGCCCTGGTGGGAATTGCAAGAATTAAAGTTTAATAGAAGCTATATACGCGACGCGACGCGTTTTCTCGCTCTCTCGCTTTCTTTCTCTTCTGGTTCGTTATTATACTTGTGCGCGTGCGCTCTTGAGCGATGGCCGACTGACTCGAATGGTCTAATGAAGGAACGCCGTAAATTTCCCGCCGAAAAACTTTGAACGCGATGCGGGCACATTAAAAATTCCTGTCTCTCTTTCAATCCCCCCCAAATTGAAATTGAAAAGTCATTTTTATGATCGCCCACGCAAAAGTCATTAAAGGAGAGTCAAGTGAAAAAACGGGAACGGATAAAAAGAAAAAATATGGGCAAATCGACAACTTCCGGCTACAGCTTGGACGTGCGCATCGAATCGATAAATTAAAGTGCGTTTGGTGTAACTAAGCAGTTAAAATTAACCCCAACAATGGATCGAAATGAAAGCACACGTGGATCCAATAAGTATTTGCATTTGGATTTGATTTGCGTCATTTCCTCTTTATTTCGTGCATTCTAACACCAAAAATCATCAATACATCACAGAACAAATTCAAAAACATTACATTTCCATAGTCTTACTACCAATTTTATTATTACTACATTTTATTTAGCAATTCTTTTCAAATCAAAGCCCCCATCAAACAAATAAAAATGAAAATTAAACTTTGATCTTTCACTGACCAAGGGTTAGTGGTCTGAGAGAGCCAACAGCTGTGACATGATTTCTGCGTTAAGATGCTTTCACGAGACGTGAAAAGACGAGTTTAAAAAAAAAGAGAAAAAGAAAGGAAAAAAAAGCCCAATGCGCGTGCGCAGCAGTAGTGAGTGTGCGTGCGTGGGTGCCCATTTTTCACGCGGATCGCAATTACCTGACTTCATGGCTTGAGTCCCCCCGAGCAATTCGCCCTTTCGCTCTCTCGGGGCGATCTTGTCTGGTGACCCCTGGTTGGCGGACCCTTCCTTTCCTTTCTCCCCTCCCTCCTCCCTGTCACAGTCGATTGCCGGCCATCTGCGACACCTAACCCGCGTTCATCCCCGAGAAAACTTTATAAGGCGTCCATGAATCAAACTTGGAAGGGAGGATGGTTGTCATGGCAACGCGAGGGACCTCCAGTCTGATTTGCCGATAAACGACAGAGGAAACGGGTCGTAAGAGACGCCGGCGCGGACGCGTCCCAATCCAGTAGGAAAAACGACCATTTCTCATGACGTAATCTCAGACAGGTGGGATGATGACACGCCCACCACTGATATCTCTATCGGTACACCTGGTACCACATGACACAAAAAACAAAAAAAAAAAAAATTCCAAATTGCCATATTAAACGCAACAACCAAAAATGGCTCGTTGAGCACAACATCAAAGTTGGATTGAAAAACTTAAGAAATGAAAAGTACTCAGTTTTGCCTCGAATTAAGATTTATTGAGCACAATTAGTTTTCCAAATACAATTTTAATTCACTTACAGTTCGCGCCTGGTATCTTGATGCTAAATTCAAACTGCGCATCCCCTTCTGCACAGAAGATTTTCTAATTCCAGTTCATATTTAGCAGGATTAAGCTTAATATTCAGCCAAAGAATGCTAAACAAATGAAAGAAAACAACAATATTTCAGTACCATGCCATAAATTACCAGTATATTGTCGTTTATTTACATTATTTAGCATTTTTAGGCCTAATATTAGCCTAAATTAGGACTGGAATTAGAAAATCGTCTGCGCAGAATGAGTTGCGCAGTTCGAATTTAGCATCAAGATACCGGGCACGAACTATAGGTGAGTTTTAGCTGAATTTATGGAGCTTATGAAATATTAATTTCATTACAAATTTCCATCCTGCAAATCCAAACAAACTATGACAATTACCACGAAAAATCACTCATCTTGTCTGTACTGACATAACAGTTTGTCTATTACATTTTCCAATATGACCAACAAGAAAATATGCAACGTCCAGCAATTCGCAGCACTAACTTTACTCTCGTATAATTTTACGAAGCCAAAAGCCATGAGATTGACTCGGCAGCCATCTTAGCCCCAATTTAAACGCATAACGCGAGCCATTTAATTTCCTTAAAAACAAGATTAAATTAAATTTCAAAAACTCAATTCCCCTCCCTCCTCCTTAATACACCCATTTCATTTCTTATTGGTCTAATCCACCTGCTTTCACCAATCAGGCGCCATTTTGACCATGAAAAGGTCACGAGGACACAACATTTTTGCTCCCTTCCCTACCCCACCCCGAACCCATTCTCATCATCCACAGCCGAAAAATCAAGCAAAATTCAAAAGTGGCATGCGACATCTGGTGGCCGTCGACTACCCATACTCAACATGGAAATTTTTGCTCGTAATGGAGAATAATGTCAGAGGCTATTGCAATATGGCCGCCATTAAAGAGGACTACGCAGCCATTCTTAATTAGACCTATTTACAAACAACCCGAAATCTGCGTGCTAAACTTCCACGAAAACCCATCAAATAAATACAGCACATTTTTTTTTTGCTGCAATTTGCTGCAATCTGCAATATTCACAACAAAAAAATGCAATGTTCGACATTAATGCCATCTGTTTTTGTTAGGGTTGAAAGGGTTGGATAGAAGGGCTCGTTCTTTTCTTTCTGTCAGCTTGTGGGAGATGTTGCCAGGTGTGTGGAGGTGGGTCGGAGACGGACGCGTGCGTCGGGCGTTTAATCACTCGGGGGTTTGTTTGCCAAACCCTCAGGACACGTCGTTCTAGGGTTCTACTGATCCCAGGTGAGATGGAGGGTATGAGAACACGCGCACTCCTCGGAGCTGACAACTCAATTAGTGTGCCTGATGCATGCAGGTAAACAAAAACGAACAAAAGTACACAAAAAAGTAGCTGCTCAGCTGTGTCTTCTAAATTAAACCTCAATGTCAAAGGATTAATTTTTTGTTGGATATCAAATTCAACAAGGGTGTCAACAAAAAATGAAACGTCACTGAAAGCCCTAATTGCTTCGGTTTACCTTTCTCTTATCGCGGATATTAAACCGATAAGAGGGTATGGATGTAATATACTGTCGTGGATGCAGGCCTCGCAGAAAATGTTTAGAAAAAGACACAAAAACGTAATCATTTAGAGAGAGGCAATGTGGTGACGTACCAGTAGGTCAAACACCAAGAATCCAAAAAAAATTTAAAATCTCCACAAATTCCAGTCAAAAATCACAAAATTACAAAATCCAACACCAAAAATCCATAAAAATTAAACATTTTTCCCAAAAATATCAAATTTTCCACAAATAAAAGCAAAATTCCATTCAAAAAATGAAAAATTTTTCCCGAAAAATTAAAAACTTTAGTGAAATATCAAAATTCCCTTCAAAAATCACAAAATCAAACACCAAAAATCCCCAAAATAATCAAAATTTGCTCAAAAAATCAAATTCTTCTACAAAATATAAAAAATCCCATTCAAAATCCACTTATCGCGTACCGGTACGCGTACCACGAGTTGGGAACCTCTGATTTAGAGTAAACATAAAAAAAAATCATACATTTTAATTTTTAATTTTTCTTAAGTAAAATAACTCAATTTTCGCAATTATTTTGTAGCAATTTTTTATTTAATTACTTAATTTCTTGTAGATGGCCTTCGACTCTGTTAACAACTTCCTCAATGACCCTGATTAGCATTAAAAATGCTAACTTTGAAGGGTTTTTAATGTGACTGCAAATAATTCGTAATTAATATCTAAATTTAAAAAAGAAATATTAAAAAAAAAAAACAATTTATTTAAAATTGCCTTTATACATTTTTTACCTTTACGTAAAAAAAAAATACAACATTATCAAGTAAAGAGGTTTCACTTTATTAATACACTGCAAACAGGACGTCAAATTATGTCTATTCCGTAAATATAACAATATCTTGGAGCCCCTTTTGATGATTAATGGCAAATAATGGCGGCCGGATTGCTCTGCCTCTGTCTGTCTGCTCCAATATTGAAGTGATTTGTAATGGCACACAGATGTCAATGATGGGGTGGGCGAGAGGCTGGGTGGAAGGGAGTCCCATCTGGATTATATAAAAACAGAAAGAGAGGGACGGCCATAGCTAAAAGAGAGAGCGAAGGGGACAAAAATGTCACTTTTTCCAATATTCCCCTCCCCCCCTTATACCCCTGATCCGAGAAAAAAGTGTCCACGTAGTGGTCAGTTTCACCTTTGACCTCAACTCACTGCCCAATGTCCATTACAGTGGAGAATGGATAACCTCGCTTAAAAGCAGAAGCCGACTCGTTTCCCGAGATCGGCCACCAGCTGTCGCTTCTTGGTTTGCCCTCTACTGAGACCCTCTCAAAACTTCCCCCTACAGATAAAGCCTTTCAATTTTTCTTTCTTTTTTTAAATAAAAAAAAAGGGAGTTAACGCAAGGTTTGTCAGTTAAATTTATTGCCGTATTTGGGAAAATAATGCCCCTAACGACAGGACAACAACCATATTGAATTTTGAATAACATACACTTGCATGTGCTAAATTGTCACAGAAGAAGGGCCCCATGCAAGTTTTTTTGGAAAAAATATTTCAAATAGGGCTCCCAAAATAGACTACACCGTCAACCCAACACTGCTCTCTTTCACAATCATACAATATGTGGGCTTCTTTTATTACATAATAATACAACCAAAATATATACACAACAATCACTCACAATTTCTTGTGTCAACATATATCTTGAGGTTTTTCTAGGTCTTTGATGTTCTGATGAAACGGGTGGTATGTAACCTCCAACTTGGCAAATGCTTTCGCATTAGTTCATCCCAATGGTAACCGAATTTCAACTTTAGCTCGGCAATCTGTTTGCGCCCGTTTATCAATGCAACAAAGTAAATTATTTAGTTGCACTTGTCAGCAACTGTCATCAACAAAATTGGGTTCCATACTTAATAGTTCCTCTTCTTCCTTTTGTAGTCTATTTGTCTTCAGGAAGTGTGACGTGCACATCCAAACACTTGTTTATTCATTTTTCTTCTTAAATGTTCACCGATTAATAAATAACAAGAAACATAAGCTTATCTAAAAGGTTTATTTCATTTCCGACTTATTTCCACCACTTTCAACCCCTCCCCTCATCCTTCCCCAGCCGCAAGGTCCTCGAGTTTTACGCTGAATTTCATCTGTAATCCTGTCGTGTATTGAGTAAATGATCCATACCGGATATCAGTCATCGAGGAAATGTTCGCGCATGCGCAATCAATCGGATTTGCCTCTCCCCTATGCAGTGGGAAAAAAAATCCAGCTTAGTAGCGACCCAATACACCCATCAAAACCGTTGTACAAGTTATTGAAAAACGTAAAAATGCACAAATTGCTCCTAGTTGAAACATCTGCCCTTGACAACTTTATTTTCTATTTCCTTTTTATAAGAGGGTGAAAAAACTTTATCTATTGACCACCTATTGATTATTACCAATTATTCTATAGTAAAAAGAACTCTCACCAAGTCACCATTCCAGCGCCCCATGTTGCCTCCTAGTGTGTTCCCAGTCTTACGCTGACCATTCCCCAAGACCCACAACTGTGACTCTTTCAATGCACTTACACGTTCTTTCGTTCCGTTTTCAAAGCTTGTTCCTTCCACCTGGCCAATAATTTCTTGTCACTTACTCAGGATGCAGGTTACACACCAACTAAAAGAATTCCATTCAGTGAAAAACTCCAAGGAATGTTGAAAACTGGAGACAGAAACTTCCACAAAATGTCTAAATAGTATTTTAATCAAAAAGTTTAAATTTCTTCTTTGTTAAATTCCTATTTCCGCTATTGACATTTTCAATAACATTTTTTCTGTGTTTAAAATCCGAGCACAAGTCCCCAACTGACGCAGGTGGAACCTTCCTTCCTTTTTATTTATTTCCAACTTACAAATAACAGCACAAAAAGCTTTTAAGTTCCTTCGCACGTTGACTTTTACAAAGTCCTCTTCGATATTGACCTCCGCCCATCCTGTCTGAAAGGGAGGCAACTTCCGTTCTATGTTCCCCCATTTCCCTTGTACCTGAAGTTGAATGTCCTCTCCTCAATCCTCCGTGGACGCGGAAAGATCACAGGGTGACTACCCTTAACAAGCACCCCGCCGAATAAAACCAACATTTAATGCTAAGTGATGATAAAAAAATATCAAGAATTTAACATCACTTCCTCTCTCTCTCTCAAAAAAAAAAAAAAAAACTATCGCACTTTCTCACAACTCCAACTACATTTTATGGATGTCGAACTTTTGACTTAACTTTACAGCAATAAAAGTCATCTTAAACTTTATTGGTATTAGTTTAAGGGGTCAAAAATCGTTCGAAATGCAGTCTCCACCAACCAAAGGTATTAAATATGGATGAAGGGGGTTTTGCAATTGCTAAGGGATGGACGTGCTCGAGATGGAAACTCATAGATTGAGAGCATCGAGCGGGGATCAAAGGTGGATTAAGAGACGGGTCAGGAAGATATTGATGAAACCTGGGATTAATAGGATAAGATATAGTCTATCGGAGACGTTGGAAATCATTTCGCTCTTAAAGGTCAGCGAATTGTTTCGAAATATTTACTCGAGGTCAGTTTTGTTACATTGAATTTGTAAACATTTATGCCTATCTATTGAAGAAACACCAACATTATACGTGTATATATATATAAATAAACAAGCTATGCAATTCCCCACAGTGCCAGTTGTCCTATTAAGAGACCTTTGCACACAGATTTTCGTTTCGGTTTCACGCCACACCTTAAAATGTTGCAATTTGAAATTTAATCTCTCTTTTCATCTATTAAGAAATGCACGCTTAGTCACGTTCGAGGAGCCATTTGGATTCTTATTCTGTGACCAGGTTCCCACTAATCAGCATCAAATTGCAAAAACTATAAAAATTAACTAATATTATTAAAGAAAAAGTTTAACACGCATTTCGCAAGCTCAAGTGCGTTCACCCATTATCTCATTTGCAACAATAGCAAAAAAAAAAAAACCTTTTAGATTTTTTTTTTGTTCTTTTTAGGTGAAAAAAGGCAAAAATCTAACTGCTAGGCTACCCTAGTTATTATATTTCCAAAACTCCTTCACATTTTATGACTTTTTGGTGAAATATCAAAAAACGTGCTTGTGATTAAGACAAGAAAAGGAGTGTGGAGGGGAGGATGGGGGCTGGTTCCGTGAAACTAATGAGGTAGACGCCTCCACCCACCTCCTCACTTACCCCTTTCATTTGCATACGGCAAGTCATGTCGCGTGCTCAGTGATGTGGACACAGCGTCCCTTTCTCCCCCACTCCTCGCGACTCAATTAGGTTTGATTAAAAATGAGCAACCTAAAATTGAAAAAAGAAAAAAAAACACACACACACACACACATACACAAACCCCTCTCATTGCCATTTTCTTGCGAAACCATAAGTCAAGAGCTCTCGAAAAACTTTACACGACAAAAAAAATTGTTGCAGTAAACATGACATTTAAATTGATATTAATCAAAAGAAAGCTTATTTTTTCCTTTATGCAAGCCTTAATTCAAAATGCCACTTTAAGAAACTATACAGTAGAGTCTCGCTTATCCGACATAAACGGGCTGGCAGAACGTCGGATAAGCGAAAATGTCGGATAATAGGGAGGTGTTAAGAAAAAGCCTATTAAAACACCAAACTATGTTATAATTTCAAACTACAGTATAATTATAATTTTACACATTATGAACCTAATAATCATGTTTTACAACAATACAAATACGCGGTGGGACGTCGGATAAGCGAAGGTCGGATAAACGAAACTAATGTATTTAAAAACCGTATAATTATTCAAAATTAAATTTATAAATAAATAAACTCGATTTTATATTCACTTTTATTTTATTTTTGCCAATATTTCCTCCAAAACCTAAACCAAACCTCGTTCCAACCGTCGCCACATTTGCTTACACTTTTCAATCCCATTGATCAAATTTGAATTGTGTTGTTACCAACACACAAAACAAACACCAGGCTTCCTAGCTATTAATTAATACACAAAAAAGTGTGTCACACGCCCAAAAAAATCAACAAACAATAATATTTCAAAAAATATATATAAAAAAAAAAAAACAATAACCAAACGGCAAAGTATTGTATCAATTTAGCTTCCATCTGGCATTTAAACGGCAAGCACTATGGTAGTCTTTTGTTGCCGACCGGGAGATAAAACTCATAACCCAAATCGCTCACAGGTCCCATAGAAGCGAGGGGGAAATATGTACGATGAGAGGATGAGGGGGTTGTTCTAAAAACCGCAATTTGTCTTCCATTCATTGGCTACTGAGTCTCAGACTTGGCGATCTTTTGTCTCCCTTCCACAACCCCATACCCCTCGCTTCTTCCCCGTGCTCGCCTTAACCCCAACTGAAAGAATAGGAATAATGGGGAGCGAGAGAGAGAGAGAGAAAGAGAGAGTAGGAGGTGGAATATCTGTCCCTGCATTTCTGGTTTACACCTCCTTCCTCCATAATGTGCTTTGGCTTCCGACAATAATGAGTTAGATTCGTCTTGCCAACTGTTTCGCATCCCCCCTACGTCACAAATCATGGCCTGGGTTCTGATTGAGTTGTAGGCCTAACCATCCCTCCCCCTGTCTTGTTTAGGGACCTTCATTCATTTAGATTTCAAAGGCCAGCTGCTCACAGCCCAGTTTTGTATCAGCTCCCTGTCCTGTTACTGGTATAGGCGGGGGACCTGTGGCATGGTTCTTATTGTACTCGACTGACTTCATTTGCACTTGCACAACATTAACACACAAACCCATTTGCTGCAAATTATGTATCCATTTGTCAGATTGTTGCATAGACATCTTTGTTTGAGTATTAATTATGCCATATACTAACGCGACTCTTGTCGATACATTTAACCATTTAATTTTATTGCTAAAAAATTCCACCTTTATGTAAATCTAACAACTCCCCCTTTAGAATTAAATATCGCGCTAAAACATCCATTTTCTAGCATCATTTTTTGGTTTCGTATACACACCGTGTTCTGTACATAATGTGACAGCAGCAGGTTATCTATAAAGAGTGGAGATTTAAAAAATGCGTGTCATGGAACAGCAATTTTGTCAGGACGAATTACCCTTTTTAATAATAAAAAAAAAGGTCTGGAGACACTGTCATAATCATACTAAAAATAATACCTCCCGGGAAAAGATTAGGGCAAAAGAGTTGCTTCATAATTGGTGTGTGTGGGGGAAGCATAATATTGCAACACTTTTATATTTCTAAAAACGCAACAATCACTGCGCCATTTCGACATTAGCGCAATGATAAATTGCAAAATCTTTTTCCTTTTGTATAATATTTCTACTTGTCTTGGGTTTAAGGGCTGTTTGCATGTTTCAATATCCTCCGCAATAATGAATTGCACGTGAAGTTTTTCCTGAATAAAAATGGAAAAGGAAGGTTTCGAAATTACTGCCTTCTTCTGCATCCCCGATTGCTTTATTCAACTGCGGTTTCAAGCAAAAGATTTGCTCTTTCATATACACACAAGGCTGGCAAATGCAATGCAATATTTTGCCGCATTCTAAGTAATTGCCTTTTGCTGTTATGTTTTCTCTCTTGCATCTTGCTGACTCCATTAGGCGCACGCGTCTGCACCGCCCCCCTGCGGACTCAGCCATCACAATACGAATTAGGCTGATTCTTTCCCCAAACCTTCCTCCCACCTCCCATTCCCCTGCTAAAGCATCTGCGCAATTTACTTTTGTCTACAAACTTATTGCGCGCATACTGCCGACACACTTAGCCACAACCCTAACGTCAAATTTGTGTATTTTTATCCCAAAATTATAAAAATTGTTGTTTATTTCATTACTTATATTATATTATATTACATTTGGGAATAGGGCGTGGTTTACTATCTATTCACCTTGCCGCATCGCTCTCTCTGTAGCAGCAGCTCCTCCTAATTATTGATTTTGCCCATACCAATCCGAAAGTGATATAGTGAACAACAAAAATAAATCAACCTTTCTGTGTGTAGACGACTATTGACCCGCTAAGGTCCATTAGACTAGAGAAAAATCTCTTTCCTTTCATCTTGTAGATGGATTCGTACGATATATCTAACGTATATGGAGATGTCAATCTTGTCTAAGATGATTTGTCACCATCCATCAGCGCCCGACACCGACGAATGGCGTTCCCTTCTTCTCTGTTATTGGGTGTGGCAGAATCCAATGGGAGATTCACAAGTGCGATCAAGTCACTCCAATATCATTTTCGTGTCTGCTAAATAAGGAATCAACTTTGTGCTGAGTGTTCACTTCCTGTTGGTGAGCGGAACAAGAAATCGATTATCCCCGCTGACCAATCAGCAAGGCCACGCGTGCATCTGCACACCTTGCATATTGAAAATCCATACCTGTGTACACTATTCTCATCCCTCACCTATAAAAAACAAAAAACACCTGACTTTGCACTTTTACTTTTTGTTTATTTTGTTTGCCCTTTTGCGCTTTGTTAATAAGCGACGTGATGAAATCGTCGCCGGATCTGATAACGCGGTTTCCATATCCAAATCTGATGAAGGGAGCGCACACAGCTGGTTAATTATGAATTTACCAAACAAAAGTGATTAAAACTCGAGCTTAACCATAATGATTTACACCACGCTTTCCACTGGCCACGACAGATGGCGTTAGCCACTGATCACGCCATAAATTACACCGGAAGTGTGCGTATTTACACACATCGCCATGGAGACACCATCGAGGATCGGTTTCGCGTGATTTATACCTCGAAAAGCAAACCAATGACGTTTATTAAGTTCTAAATTAAAAAGCGCATGCAACTATCTGCTTATCCAGAATCAATCTTGTCATTGCGCATTTTAGCTGCGCACGGCCGAGTTGCTTATATTTTTATTAAAACAACTTGAGCTTTAAAAAGCCTGTTGGAAAAAAAGAAAAAAGCAGCAAAGATCGAATCGTCTGAAGACTGGATGGATGGATGGATGCTCAGAGCGGGGTGATGCATGCAAAGTGCGTTTCCGTGCTCACCAGCAGAGGGCAGCGCACAAGACCCCATCACATGGCCACGCACGGCTGACCAAGGAAAGCAGAGCCCTCACACAGAGACTCTCTACTCCCGCCACACCCATTAACCCCTCCTTGGCACCCCCATCTCATCACGTGACACACTCGCCCGCATTCAGCTCACCATTCATCGTGTCCTATGATCGGCATTTATGGCAGATTCGCATTAACATAGGTGGCAGACGCCATTAACGTTGGTCGGGGGCATCTATTCACATTGTTAATTAACCCATTAGTGACACCCTTTGTCCTCGTCTCAGATTTAAGAGGTTTGAATCGTGACTTCACCCAAAAGATGATCTATCATTAATCACTAAAGTACATTTTTTTTTTCTTTCTTCACCCCCCCCCCCCGCGCACTTTTTCACGCTTTTTTATTGCTCAATTTCAGTTTTATATCGATCGACTAAAATACTATATAAACAACAATAAAACTCCTAAATATTATAACAAATTTACTTTAATAGTAGATATAAACTACAACGTCATCGATTTTTCAATTACGACGCCATCTTTTTTTTTTTTTTTTTTTAAGAAAAAAAAAAGAAATAAAAGATGTCATTTTGATCTCCTCAAAGATAAAAACAAACGAAAAACTGTGATCACTGTTTCACTTCCGGTTTAACGTGAACCATAACTTTTCACTGCAATTTTTTTTTCTCACAACACCTCGTGCAACACTTCATCTTACATTCACTTGACATTTTTTGTTATCTAAAAGTACATATTTCATACCGGATTGCCAACTGTACGCTTCCGTACATCCTGCACCCCATTTCCGAAAACGGACACTAGAGTCCGCGTTCAGACAGACGATAACAAGCGACACATACAGCAATCAATAAATGTTGTTAACGAATTATGGCATTGTTGCCATAGTTCCCAACGAATAAAGAGGTGGGCTTCCTCCTTCGCATCCACCAATGATGAGCTAAATCATGGTTTCACACTCAGCCAATAGCTTCAAGAGACGTTATTTACAAAATCCTTCACCATATGGCGCCACCTTCGCATTTAAAAAGAAAGAAAAAAAGAAGCACCGCCTGAAACTTTCCTGCAAAGCATTTGCGCATTTGATTAAATCTCCCCTTTTTCCTTCATACAAACAGTAGCCATTTTGAGTTTTGCGTGCAAAATACATATGGGAGCAGTTACACCCTTAATTTAATTCCAAATAATGTCATGTTTATCTCCCACACATCCCTAAGGGCTTTTAAGGGGGGTCTCGAGTAAGGGGGTTCGATTACAACATAAAGGGCGACTGAGTTTCACATTTTGATTGGAATTAATCTCGTGAAGGTCAATTAATTTATAACTTCTAATTGCCTAGTATCTTTCCAACATTAAGATGACCTCTGGCGACAAGTTTTCAAACCCTCATTACTAATTTGTTGTTTATTTTGTGGAATTTTATAAAATAAACAAAAAAAAATATTTAAAGAAAAAAATATATTTTTTTTTTATAAGAACAACTTAAGGGTTCCTTTATTTGTAGTTAGTGGATTCAAACAGGAAAACGGCGAACAAAAACGACTTTCATTAAACAGAAATTGCAATTTCTTTCAAAAAAGAATTTTTTAAAATTCACTATTGCATTTTTTCTACGATTCAACTCTTTGCACACGATTAAACGGACAAGTTGGGTGTTAAGCGACAGTTACCTGTCAACACACCTATCATTACAATTATTATTCCTCAAATAAACCAACATTTTTTTCTCCCCTTTCCCTTTCCTTAAGCCTTAAAACGCCTTTTCTAAGAACCGTTTGAAAAGATGTCTATCACCAAATCACATGTTGCTCTATAATCAAGCTCCATATTGGAATTTACAGTTGTACATTAACCTGGCTAAACGGATGGGTGGTAACCATTTTTTTTACATCACGACTTCCTTAAAACATTGTAGTAAAATTTTACACTCCTTTTACAAATACCCTATAGAAATAAACGTTAATAAACCCAAAAATCAAATTCCAATTGAAAATTCATCAATTTTCAATCAATTTACAATTTATTATAAAAAAAAAATTAAAAAAATAATCAATCAATAAAAAAAAAATTTAAAAATTTAATAATCTAACACTCCATTTCAAAATACTTGATTTTTTAATTCCAGGTGAGCGACGCTACAGGTAAAATAGCAGGTTGGATTGACGCTTCTGAACCTGGTGCAGGTAACTGGATGAAATACGTTCGCACCGCCCATTTGCATAACCTACACAACGTCAAAGCGACTCTCCTCAAGGGACAGGTAGGATAAAAAAAAATATTATCATTCACCTACTTTCTTTATCAATCAAACATTCAAATCAATAATTCCCGCTGACACTTTCCTACACTGCACACATATATTTCTTATTTTATTCGAGTCATCATATTGATAAATGAGCTCTGCATGAATCACGTGTTTGACAAACATTAACACATGAAAAGGGAGGTACACACAAACACATGACAGGTGCCTAATGATCACCGGACGACCTCGACCTCAGCCCATGACTTAACTAAGTTCTGCACCCACACCTTATAAAATTTCGGAATTTCAATTATTACCGAATGCAAATACACACATTTCCACGTATATTAATATTCCGAACGTTTCGTCCATTTCACGATCCCTCTCATACGTAAACAAAACCGAAATTTCCCCATCCTGGGAAAAAGAGAAGATGAATATAGGGAAACATGAGCGAAGGGTGACTAAAGTCAATTACCTCTCCCCTAAGTGACCATTGCTTTGATCGATTTGACAATGTCCACTGTGAAGTGGGAGTTTCCATTTCATCACGCAGAGTCCAACACAACATCTGCTTCATTTGAATTTACGACAACGCTTCACTTTTAAACGATTTAAAAATTTAAAAATAAATAAATAAAAATTAAATATAAACACCCAACCCACAATTGACAAACTCACCTGACCCCTGACCACGTCCATTACATCTCACATCAACACCTAATTAACATTCACCTCAGTCTCTCCATCGCTTTAATCTATGTGTACGGTACATGATCACACCAAAAACAGTTGTGGTCAACCTTTGACCGTATTAGCTCACCGTCACCGTCAGTCCAGCAAAATCCGACATTTATAAACACCTAAACCATCATTCGTAAACAAAAACGTCACATAATTTCCGAGAATTATCGATAATTACGCTGAAAATGTCCACCCGTGATGTCATCATTACTCCCATTGCCAATGGCACCACCATCATCGAACTCTCAAGAGTGTTCTCAATTATACCGTTAGTTGATTTTTTTTTCTTTTCTTTTCACACAACAGCTAATAGCTCATCACCTTAAGCACTAATTTAAAACTCATCAAATTGGGGAGGGGTTGATACACCCGAAGGTCGTTGGAACTTTGAAATTGGCCTTTAAGCATCTCAGCACTGTCACAATGGGAGACACACTCAATTGCATTATTGCTTCCATGTTTAATAATTATTTAAGTTTGTCTACACCTTTGGGCACGGTCTTATCTCAACATCTCGCAGAAAGGGGGTTGCCTTGCAGTTAAAAGGTCATTGCAACTTGGCAAATATAGGTCCAACACGTGCCTACGACTATCTTAAAATGTCACAATAAACCAGGAAAAAAATAAATAAGACACTTTTCTTGAATTACCTGCGCTCGTATATCTTTCACAACAAGTCATTTCCTTATTGGACTCAAAGACTAGATGACATATTTCATCTCTGCAAACAAATTCCAAAAATAAAAAAAAAAAATTAATTTTTTAATTTTCACTATTCTCGTAATTTGCTCGGACCTCACACTGGCTAATGTATTCAACCCTTTAGGGGGCTGAAAATAGAAATAGGAGAGGTTTTATTGTTTATTGCACATACCAAACCTGACTGTGGTTTTCTGCCACTTTTTTTCCATCCGAAAATTTATTAATTATTGCTACAATTTTAAACCCGCGGGCCAAGGTGTGTTCCCTTTTTTGGAGAAAAAAAATATATGGAGGCTAGTGGGCAGTGGAGGAGTAAAAAGATGAAAAAATCGGCAACACCTTATGATTGTTGCAAGGCCAAAACAGATAATCTAAATGGCGCGAAAGAGGTCTTGATCTTGAATCCAATTATTTACCAAAAGAAAATCCTTTAATATATATATATACTGACGGTATAAATTGCGATTTATTGCCCGTATAATAAACTATACATCAAAATAGGATATAATCATAATGTTGACTGAATTTACCTAGGCACATACGTTGTAGAATTCGAGCGACAAGTGCGCATTTAGGACAGACAGATTTATATCAGTTACGTGTGGTTGGACATAAATGCTAACCGTGTATTTCGTGACTTGAGACTTTTTTCCCATCCAAATTCCTCCTTGTTTTTAACCCAAGTCTTCATACGAATCAACATTCTTTGGTCAATAGTCCTAACTATGAACAATTCCTTTGTTTTTTTCCGTGGCATTACGAGGCCATTATTTACATTTTATAACAATACGTCATTATTTGTTACCTCCGCTCTTACGAAACTTGTTGCAACACTAGTGACATTAATCGTGTAATTTCAGTTTTAATAGCATTTAATACGGACTAAAGTACTGCTATTACCGAAAATACACGTCCAGCCTGCGTCATATTCAATTTTTTTTTTTTTTTTAACATTTAATTTTAATTTTTTTTAATTTAATTTTTGACGTAATGTATAAAATATTAATAAAACAAAAATAATTATAATCATTAAGCCAGAGTGGCAATTTTCAATTTCACGGTATGAAACCAATTAATAGTTTTACAAGTGAATATTTTATTGCGACTCGGCTCACTGGCCTATTCTCACAGCTAAGTACTTTTGGTGAGACTGACCACACCTCAAAGAGAATACACTCCGCTACCGCCTCTTCACAGGGGTAAAATTATGTAAAGAAATGTTCACCTACATGGTAATGTCAAGAAAAAAAATTAAACTGACAACACAAGCAATAAATATTTAAGAGAGAAAAAAGGTAAAAATAAACTGCGATTTACCAAACCAATTAAAAAAGATTCTCACAATTTCCAGCTGCGTTGGTTTTAAATTACATTACTTGCTTTTATTATACAGTATAAGCCCCTTTTTTTAAATTTCGAAATTTACATTTTTCCTCACAAATAAATGTCTAAATTAACTGCACTTAAAAAAATATTTTCGTCCTTTAAGCGCAAAAATTAAAGCGATCAATAACCTTACTTCAAACTCAAATTTTGAATGGAAAACGAATCCATTAAAAATTAACCGCTTCAAATCTGTCAAATAAAAACACAAACGTTGCACACACACACTTGCCCGTTCTACATTCCCAACAATTCCAGCCCGAAAACAAAAACGAAGCAAAACAACAAAGATATCTTTCATCTTTGAAATTCTTTGTCACGCAAAAATGGCAGAAAAACCCTTTCAAACCCGGATCAAGCGCATCTATAAATCCAGTACCTTGTAATTTCATACTCGGGGCGTGACCAATAACCAGAAGCTCACGGCTTCTATCATGTGTAACCCTTTAGTTCCGCTCTTTTCGACTATGGGTCATTCATCCTTTTCAATTGTGGTGCCTCAAGAAACTGTTCTCCTTAATTTTTTTTTTTTTACAATAACTTTTTTTTTAAAATTCGCTTGTCCACCCGTCCCCTCATCAATCATCAAGTGCTCTCATGAATCTTTTCCCGCGTCTCTTGCACCCGATTGGTTGCCCGCTTTAACACCTACACAATCATTATCAGAGGCCAATAGAGGCCAGTGCTACCCAGGCAAAACAAACTTCTTCACGTTTTACCTTCCTTCAAATTGATATAAACCTCCTGCGAAACAAGATTGATAAACTTGTGCAAACAGTAAACACTGGCCCACGTGCCTTACATTTATTCGGCTTTTAGAGGCGTTTAAAACGCTCGGTTCGTGCTTAAATCTTAAAAAACTCCTTCAATAAACAACTAAACACTTCACCCATTAACAACACAGTAAAATCTCATTTCTAATCCTTCAAAAAACCCAAAAAAACAAGTGCAACAAACTCATTTTCTGCCAAAAATAGTTAAAAATCGTTTCTCAAGTCATCAAAATTTAAACTCATCATTACCGATTTAAACTGAATGGAGGAGCGCGAAAAAAGAAAAAAAAAAAGAAATCCGATATTCAATGGAGCAAAAATGCAAAACGATCACCAAACTCGTTTTAAAAAGCATCGTGGCCCCTCCCATTACAAATCTTTTTTAACACCACGTTGCTGATTTGTTTAGTGACGTCATGGATGAATTTCATCAACGGAGTCCGTTGCAATGGGCGTGACCGTCGACATTCATCTTGTCTCGCCATCCCACCCTAACCTCACACACCAAATACAATTTTATTCTGCTATTTATAATTGGGGAAGAAAAACGTTTTAATGGGCGCCACCCTCCTCGCACCTGAGAAGTCAACAAACGCTGGTCAAGCTTGAAATTAATTCCCATTCACCATTTTTTTTTTACTCCATTCACTTCATTTATATTTTACTCGGTAAGCACAATTCGATAAACCATAACAAAATTAGCATAATTTAATTTAAAATTGTGTGTTTTTATAAGTTGTTTGACCAAACTGACAAAATACTAATAATAATCAGCATTTGCAATTAGTTTTATGCCCATTAAATCAGCGCTTCGTTAACCGCATGAAAAGTGAAGACCTTGCCGCGGTCATCCATACTCTAAATGGAAAGAATAATAATTTGTTCAGGTGTAAAACACCGTTCCCGATGCACAGCACATGCACAACTTTAATAAAGTCAACCACAAAAATGTTCCCTTTTTTACACTTTAGAATTAAATTTCAAGATCTACCTCCAATATAACCTAGAATTACACAACTAGAATGCTAATAATACAATTAATATTTAAAAAAAAGAACAATTTTAATAATATAAACCTGAAAAACTTTCGCGCTGTCACACTAAATTTAAGCTGTAATGGTTCCAGTTGCGTCACAGCGCATAAATGACATTCTCACTACACTAACTAAGACCATTAAGAGTAATTTGCGAGTCAATTTAAACAAACCCATATCTTCATTCTTCAGCTCGGATTCCTCCGAGAAAAACAGGGGTGAAACTAGGCCGGAACGGTCCGGAATGCCGCTCCGGTGGAAGATTTTAAATCGGAATAACGTTCCGGTTTAAAATTTCAATTTTTTAATAGATTTTATCGATTTTTAGTCAATTTTATCGGTTTTTTAGTCAATTTTTAGTCAATTTGATAATCGATTTTTAGTCAATTTGATAACCGATTTTTAGTCTATTTTATCAGTTTTTTTAGTCGATTTTTAGTCAATTTTATCGGTTTTTTAGTCGATTTTTAGTCAATTTTATCAGTTTTTTAAGTCAATTTTATCGATTTTTTTTTTAAAAGTCAGTTTTATCCATTTTTTAGTCGATTTTTAATCAATTTTATAGTCGATTTTTAGTCAATTTTATCAGTTTTTTAGTCGATTTTTAGTCAATTTTATCAGTTTTTTAGTCGATTTTTAGTCAATTTTATCGTTTTTTTTTTTTTAAAAGTCGATTTTATCGATTTTTTTACGTCTTGCGGTCCAGCAAGACATTTTTTCAACTTTCACTGCTGGATAAAAATAAAGTCCAACCGGGGTGGGGGGCACCCAACTTCCCTCCAATTTAATCTCGAAATATTGCGGAATTAAAAAAGCTGGTGAGTAATTATTAGAAATTCAAATGAGACACAAAACCAGAAGCTAAATGAGTCTGAGTTCCATGTACTATGTGCCATCATTAGAATCAATTCGATGTCTTGCTGATGCCTCCCAGCAACATTTGTCCCCGAACCACGATACAATCAGCTGCAAAAAAAATTATTTACACAACAAACCTCTTCTGGATGGGACACGAATCGAGTTAAACCTATTTCATTTTTTTTCTCAACCATTCCAAACCTTTACCTCACCTAATAAACGGAGAACCACTCATTATACATTCCTGTCGCATGTTCCGCGCAAAAACACGACGGCGCTGTGGCCAATCACAGAACCACTCTTCGTAGTTCGAACTTAAATCACCGCCTCATCATCTTTTAGCCAATTTCAAACTAAAACACCAACTCGTAAATCTATGCCAAGAATCTGTAGTCATCACTCCCCAAGTCACCAAAGGTTACCTCAACGCCTAGCGGTCACAATTCAAACTGTTCGCTCGAATGATTATAAAAGCCGAGGCGATTTACACCGAAAATTCGACTCGAATTATAGAAATATTAACTATAGAAATATATATATTTCTTTGCTCAAGTTTCTAACAGAGGGTCAAGAGGGTGCATGCGCCCCCCTTTGATCCCCTCCCCCGCAAACATAACCTATCAATTTTCGATGAAAATAGCCATTCTGTTAAAGCCATGAAAATACAGTCGAAACTCGTTATAACGAACCGCGTTATAACGAATTTTTGTTATAACAAATTTTTGTACATGACTTACTTGGTTGGTTATAACGAATTTCTCGGGCCCCTTACGATTCGATATACAAGTTTCGACTGCAATGGATAAGTTATATAGAAAAATACTTACAAATTAATGCAATTGCGTGAGCCACTCCTATCGGATGAACAGTTTTTAAGAACTAAGTTCATTTATTCATCTTAAGACCTTTGTTTATAAAAAAAAAAATAACCAAAAAAAATGGCTACAAGATGTAAACAATTTACCAAATGAATGCGTTATTTTTATCATCATATTCTAAAGCTTAATTGCCTGCAAATTTTAGTCTTGCAGCTGAAACCAAGAGATTTCCCATTCTCCTCCTCTTCAGCTGCCTTCAAAATCCTTCCCAAATCTCACACATCGCAGCCATTTTTGCGATAATTGCAAATACAGATTTGCAACTTCTCAAACTCCAAACCCATTCGTTTCCTGCCATTTCATATAAGAGATGGTTTAATTATCTTTACCTGTCCAAACACCAACCCACCTTTACCCTTTAGTCGTAAAGTAATCAGTAGAAAGAGGGCGCTCAATTTAATTTTCAATTCTCCCAGTTTGGACATAGGACAAACCATGTCACATCATTATATTTTCCTCATCCGCTTCTTTCTTTTTTTCTTCTTCATTTCTACCTGCAAGGCGATGACCCCGTCGGCCGTGCCGCGCTCTTCACAGGGCCGGGCAGGGCAGGGCAGTCAAGGTGGCGCTGAATGCTCATCTCGGAGGCCATCCATACTCGCCTTCCCCCCTAGGGTGCATCTTCCCAAAAAATGTTGAGGCCACAAGAGGGCCGCGAGCTAGGGCTAGGTCATGGAGATGGATGCGAAAAGCGGCCACACCAAACATATTACCTATTAGGCATTCCGTCGCTGCCCCTACCCACCCCATGATCCACTAGTGTCTTCATGCCTCGGGCTCTTGACCCCCCCCCTCCCTGCCCCTGTGCGCCGAGGTTCAAATTCTGTTGCACCTGATCAGGTGTGAGTACCAACAACATGTAACAGATTATTATGTCATCAGATATCAATATTCCTTATACGCCCTTAACAACTAGGTTGTTGCTCTTTTCGCTTCTGAAAATCTCAGGTAGGAAAGAAACTCTTTCAACAGTTTGCTTATAAAGAAGTGGGAATAATTAACTTTTATGTGGTTAAGCTTTTTAGTGGTTTACGTGGGACGAGCAAAGCTACAAATTATATTTATTTGACGCAGTTGGATGCTCTAACATGTGTTTTTTGACCGTGAAAACAACATTGCTTGTTGTTAAAGTTCACTAGCAACTGATGACAATTATTGCTTCTCTTCTTTATATTCCAATTTCTCAATTTTTTTTTTCTAGTTTGCTATTTTAAAATTTAAAAAACAAATCAGTCAAAATCATATTAATTTGAATCCTTTGACCACAATTTGAGGTTAGACGGATATGTATTTTTTTCTTCACACAAACCTAAATAGCTAAATGTTAAAGTTTCAAGTTTAAAGTAAAAAAAAAATAATTTAGATTTCTGTAATTTTTCATTTAAATTTATCTTTCAAAATTTCAATTATAAGTTTAACTGCCGGTGTATATACAGTCACAAATGAAGTTATATGGGAGTTTTACATTGCAAACCTTGATGCAACATTCATTCTTGTTAACTTAAAGTCAGAATTTCGAAACTTAAAATAATTCTTCTAACGCCCAACAATCCGAATTATTAACCAAAATGTGAATTTCCAACAACAAAAAATCGAGAAAAAATAAAAATGAGGGAAAAAAAAAAGAATATCCGAGTGTCTCAATAGCGGAAGTATTTTTCCTCCCACGATAATTGAAGGTAGCAATCTTTTCCACGCAAGGAATCCGTTGTTAACTCTTCTTGTTATGTAGGACGATGAGCCTGAAATTGATGCAAAAGCTACTCTTCAGCTTCACAACGTGGGCGGGATGACTCGCCTGAACCACGCTTGGCTGAACGTTCTAACTCTACCATCACGTGATATTTGGCTAATGACAATAATACACTAGAAAATTTGTTGTCTCAATTTTAGTTCAAAAGAGAAAGGAAACACATGGCCCGTGGGAAAAAAAATAAACAGCATCACACAAACACGTCAATCAGATGCCAAGAGGAAATAAATCCTCAAAATTTAAATCACAATTTCTCAAATTACTAAAAAACAAATTAAATGTATATATAACTTATACACATATACATTCATATTTCGTTTTGACATTTTTGATCGTAAAATTAATTAGTTTGAGACTATTAATTTCAACTTGAACGTTTTCCTCATTTTTTTTTCATCAACATTTCTGAAGAAACTATTTTTTTAAAATTAATTATTTAGCAGATTGTGAAGAGAGAGAGAAAAAAAAGAGACAACTTTTGAACTAGGCGTCATAAGGATTGATAATTTACCCCACAGGAGGCTTTTAGGGTAAAAAGGAGTAAATGACCTTGCATTCGAGAAGTAGTCCTAAATAATATTAGGGCTTAATGGATTAATTATACAGCATTCAAATGAATTTAGTGCAAAACCTATAACCCCTTTTTTCCTTTCTCTTTTTTACTGTTTAAATTCACATTAAATTGGAGAACAATTTGCAGCCAATTCAAAAGTTATGCGCACTAAATTACATTTAATATAAATTATAAGCTAGAAGTACGTAATATAAACAAACGATAATGTAATGAACTCTTTTTTTTTATATATATATATAATCAAAAACGTTAAAAACATATTTTAAAAAAAATGTTATTAACATTCAAATCCCGCGTTTCGATACATACACGCCTCCGATAATTGGTAAATAAATTTCAAAGTGCCATCTAATTACAGGCCAGATTCGAAATATAAAAATTCAAAATCCAGGAGGGAATGCTTAGGAATTTATTTAGCGCATTAAAGGTCATCTTTGTCAGTTAAACTGAAAGTAACTTCATTTTATTAACATATAAATCCGCAAAAACTTGAAATTAAAGTCAACAAAACGGCTTACATAATACAGCGTTTTCCAACAAAATCCACTAATAGCAGCGTCATTAAAAAAAACAAATGAGCCCATTTAAGCTTTTAATGATGAATTCCGCCAAAAATATAAATAAATTTAATCATAATCAGCAAACATTAAGCTTATAAACATTTCCCCTGCTGACACGCTCTCGAATAAACAATCAGAGCGGTTTGTTTGCCACTTCCATCGACTGCAACAACCCACGTAACTCACGCCCCTAAATGCCCAGGTGAAAATCCCAACCCCCAGTTTTACCCAACAGGTGCTCGGCAGGTGAGATGGTCTCGTGCTGAGCATCCATCTGCCGACAGGTGCTTCTCAAAAGTGCAGCGATGAATAAATTAGCGCGCAAAACCAAAAGTGTTTTGAGTGGCGAGGGATAATAAACGTGACTGATCCGACGCCACTTGTTCGCGGAAATTACTCACTCCCCTTTTGACCGTGCTTATATTACACTTCCTTAAGGAAGCACGCTTTAACAGCACCCATTTAACCCACTCCACGTTTCGCCAAACCCCCTGCGTCTCACGCTTGTCTCACTCAGCGGGTATCACGTTACTCATCATTAATTCAGTGGGCGATCTTCACAATGACAAGAACAGACTCATTCCGCTTTCAGGCAATAGTTAGCATTAAGTGTCATCATAAAAGCTCCTCTCCCAACCATTTACGGCTCCTGTTCAGTTTTATTGGCGAAACCTACGCGATGCTAAAAACACGCGCAGAAATTCCTTTTTTTTTATTTTTTAAATCCAACCCGTGAATAATCACTGGGAAAAAAATCGACACGAGTACATTATCATCTTCCAAAATGAAAATAAAAAATGAATTAAGAATGGAGGCCATTAAACATGACACTCGCATAAAACCCTGTAATTTATGAACTTCCAACTTGTATGGAGGAGGAGGAGGAGGCACTTAAGCCAGCTGATTGTTATGGAGTCTGACAACAGGTGAACACAATTTTCAACCTGATTCAAGTCAGTTTAAATTTCATCATCCGCAAAGCAGGTGCAACTTATCCTGGCATCTGATTTGGGCGGGTTGCTAAAACACAGACCCCGAGCAACAAGGGGAGAAAGAGGGAATGTGATGCAGAGGCACGTGCGAACGAAATTTAAACCCCCCCTGTGTTTTTTTCCCATAAGAGGGAAACTAAGTGTAGAAAATGGATAAGGGGCTTGGTTTTGTGGTCAACGAGAATTACACTCGAATTTGATAATATTTGACCACTTAGAAGTGTGGGAATATATATATAAAAAAAGAAGCCTTTAACACCTGCACTCGTGTTCAGTGTACATATGAGAAAAAAATCATGTTGGTTGGGTGTTAATGAATTCAAATTCTCCACTCACTTGACCTGAAGTTAAAATTAAAGGCCATAAATCACCATCTCAACCTGTTCAACTTCTGATTACAGACATAAACACATTTATGGGCTAATCACTCATCTTCTAGGGGAGTTGATAGGAGAAAAAAAGCCAATTGGTTACTGTGGTAACCGGATGAGAAATCGATCGATAATAAATTACATCATTTTCATGCTTCTAATTGATCATTTCAACCTATTTCCGGGCAATAATCATATTAATTCCTCAACTGAATACTTTTCAACTCGTCAACAATTCATTTTACAAAATAAAATTTATTTTTTTTTTTTAAACAAAAAAAAAAAAAAATTCTTTTTATTATTTTGAGATATTTAAGACCGTGAAAATCGGCTCATTAATAATGTAAGAGAGAAAGGAAGGACTGAGATCATAAATATACTTTAGAGTTAAAAAGAAATACAACAAATCTTAAATTTAATAGAAATAAATGTTTTTCAAATTTATTTCAATAAAAAACTTGGTCGTCTGCAAAACGATGCAAAATGCGTGTCACGTGACATGAATGATATCCGAGTGCATCACCCCTGAGGAAAATGATGCGAAAATATTTAGACCTCCTACGTTAGCCCGAAGAGGACAAGTGCTAATCATGGACAATGACGTTAATTGCTAATTAAGGCCGCGTTTATAAATTACCACCACCAAGATGTACCAACCATGATTTGCCATTCAGTGTGGCTGTTGAAGTTTTAAGTGTATTCTCATGTTCATCTACAAGCAAAACGTGCATAAATTAAATACAACGTAATTGCATCCTTGGAATCAAAACAACCGAAAAACTGCAAAGGTCAATTTCAAAAATTAATCCAAAATTTACCACAAAAAAAAAAAAAAATCCAAAAAATTGCTTACGGTATCAACAGAAATAAACCAGTCACATAATTAACAACTGTACTCGATTTGCAACTAGTACAAAAACTGTTAATGCTGTGCTGTGCAAACAACCAGTTTATGGTCTATAAAAATTTGCTTCTGACTCATTTTAAAACCAATTCTTTCCGATATTTAACCATAATTGCACACTATGGCCAGCAGAATGTATTTATTTTTTATAACGTGACATCAGGAATGTCTCTAAGACGTCAGTAAAACTGCGTTCAAAACCAAAAACCAACTTAAATATTTGAAAGAATCAACCGCACGACATTTAACGTGCAATAAATTGCAGATTAGCGTGTTTGTAGTCCTTGTTTGTATCGAACGCACTCATTTAAGTGCTGTGAAAAAAAAGGAAATAGACTCAACAAGTCATCACGAAAAAAGTAGTTAAAATTCCCCAAATGGAGTTTTTTCGACATGCTTAAAATCT
The DNA here is from genome assembly GCA_034701245.1 of Strigamia transsilvanica. NCBI lineage: Eukaryota > Metazoa > Arthropoda > Chilopoda > Geophilomorpha > Linotaeniidae > Strigamia > Strigamia transsilvanica. The sequence goes on along the minus strand of JAQIXU010000015.1, from coordinate 30,469 downwards.
GACAGATACTACAGAGTTATAATTACACCACTTATGCCTTGTTTACATAAGCGAAGCTTGACGAAACCTCTTTATTTCTGATAATGAACTTGTATAATGTCGGAGGTCGAATTCGTTCTTGGAGGTCACGAACCAACGAACGGGTTAATCATGTGTTAAAGTGAGGTCCTTAGCCCGCATTTTGTCTCCACTTAATTTTTTTCTCTCTCTTCTCCTCCCTGTTATCTTCCAATTCCAAAATTCAACAGGAAATTTGCAGTTTGTGGTGCCAAAACGGCTCTTCCACTCAATTATTTGCATGACTGCCAAAATGAGTCCTCAACCCTCTGGACAATCTTAATTAAGGAAAGGGTTGAATGTTACTTATCAACACATGTTATATTATATATTGTTAATAAGAAGAAAATAAAAAAAAATATCATTATTTCTAATGAAATGTAATAAATCAAGTGCGAAACGCAACTTTTTCCAAATTCAATTAATGTCATTTATCGAAACAAACTAGAGCTCGTGACAGGTCGTTTATATCAAATCATTAGCATAAAGGCAAAAATGTAGCATCATCGTGCCAATTAATTAAATGCGAGTCAATTTAAAAATAAACCCCATCGCTGAAAAAATTGACCACGCCCTTTGAAATGGGTCAACTCTTTGAAGCCTCCGATGTGCGAACTGTGCAGAAAAAACATCAATCCATAAGCATGCGCAGACGCAATCCTTTTTACACGACAAAAACTTGTTTTAGTAACCTGAAAACGTATTCATCTTCTCACGTTCCGTACACCTCCCAGTCTCTTCCTTTTCCCCATCACGCTTCAATTAAATTATCATCACATTCAATCTTTTTTCTTATTTCTAAATCAGTGTCCAGACATATCCTGTCATGTTATGCTTAATCATCATCGTCTATTCTTTTGTCTTATCATTGAAAAATCGTTAACAATAACTCAAACAATTTGACCACGTCCCAGATTCAGTTTGCAAAGATTCATTTGATAATACTTGTAGTGCAGTCAAAAAAGAAGAAAAAAAAAACATTTGCCAATGAATAAGTGTTCTTTTCAATGCATTTGTACACCATTGTACTTGCATATCCTGTTCATTCCCTTCATTACACGTGTGTTACACGGAAAAGCATAAGGAAAAGCACAGAAAATTGTATTCCAAAAACAAAAACATTTACAATCATCACCAAATTTTGTCAGTGACAAATGATATCCAATGCAAAAACATAAATGTGATAAATAACACCCAGATGCATCAAATGTCTATTTAAACAACCAAAAAGCGTCATGAAACCAATTTTAAAGCATACACTAAAGTTCACGCCCAGTATCTTGATGCTAAATTCGAACTGCGCATTCCATTCTGCGCAGTGGATTTTCTAATTCCAGTTCATATTTAGCAGGATTAAGGTTAATATTCGGCAAAATAATGCTAAACAAATGAAAGAAAACAACAATATTTCAGTACCATGCCATAAATTACTGGTATATTGAAGTTTATTTACATTATTTCGCATTTTTAGGCCTAATATTGGGCTAAATTAGTACTGGAATTAGAAAATCGTCTGCGCAGAATGGGATGCACAATTCGAATTTAGCATCAAGATACCGGGCACGAACTGTAGACGCATTCATAAATTCATTTAAACTTGTCTAAATATTTTAAACCAGTCTAAATGTCAAATTTAACATGTAAAATCTTACTAGTTTAAAAAATTTAAACAGGTTTAAATGACTTTATGAATGCACCTACTATTTACCTACTGTGGTTTTGCCGTCTGTATGAAGAAATTAAAAAACTCGATTTCTTAATCTCATTTCGGCGGCACAAAAATGAGACATAACTTGGAGAAACTTTTCTTTACTCTCAAAGAGTTAAAAGGGGTCACATCACATCCGGTTCGTGTTTAACACCTACATGTGTCAGCATAATTTCTACACTGGACGAAACTTAAAAGCTCATCTTCATTTTTTTTTGTTAAAAAAAAATAAAACTTTTTTTTAATGGACCCTTATGAATGAAAACACCCGCTAGGTCATCCGCCCTTTTACCCTGAACATCCTTCAACTTTTTCATTTCATTTTGTTTATGGTGCGATGCAGGGTTAGAGGTTACAAAGGGGGTCCCTTTTCATATCGAGGTCGGGGAGATGTTTCACCCACGATTTGCACCTCGAGGAATAAATAATTAACATTTTTAAGAGATATTTTTAATTAATGAAAATCGGCTTTTTAATTAACGCATTTTTGGCATCTAAAGAAAGGGTTAAAAGAATTTTTAAGCTAAAGAAAAAATGGCATCTAGGTAATTCGTGATTGGCTCCAACAATTTTTTTTTTTTTAATTCTAGGTGTATTATCAAGCAGTGAAAGACATTGACTCAGGAGAAGAATTGCTTCTTAGAGACCGATCAACATTGTTCGCCGAACCGAGTGATCAGGTTCGATTAAGTGAATCGGACGACAACAAAACGAATGGTAAGCTCAATTTTTTTCCTTCTTTATCTTGTTTGTAAACGTTGAAATTGTGCATAACCCCATCCGATATAGTAAAATCCACTAAATAATAATAATAGTAATAATAATAATAATAATAATAATGATAATAGAAAAACAAAACGCACCTGGTCTGGTAGTAATCCAATTTAAAACTGTTTATCACTTCCGGTTCCGGTTATATCAGGGAATCAAGTTTACCTCGCACAGGTGTGAATGATCACTCAGGGGGACACACTCAGTTGAGATGATTAAAAAGATAACAATCGATTCCAGATAAATCGATATTTCAACCCGCGCTAATTCTCTATTTATTTTCAATCCGCACGTTTTTAGTTGAAAAAGTCAACTAATTTACAAGAAAAAGCAGATAAAATGCTAAAAATGTTTGCCGCGAGCTCACAAATTCCTCTGTCCTGCAAACTACTACTCCACTTTGTCCACACGTTCACCCCAAAGAATGCGTGCGCCTCTTAGTGAGTTAATTAGACGCTAAAATTTGTTCAATTCCCCCCCCCCCCACCTCCTTTTGTATTTTTTTTTATTTAAAAATTTGCCCTCTTTCTATCACGAGTTTTCAGATTCTTTGTGTAACTCCTTCGCCATTTGTACAAGGAACTCTATCTCCTATCCTAATTAAGCCCTAATCTCCCTTCCACCCCCGTCCTCTATGGTTTGCTAATTAATAGCCTCAAGGTGCAACTACCAACTTCCACTTGTGAACAATGAAAAATGTTACAAAAAATCCTCTGAAGATGCATAATAATTAAAATATTTTTGCTCCGCTTTGCCCTAACGCACCGCAGTGAAGCCCGCATATCTCAAAAACCCTTTTTCATTAGGCAGGATGTAATCAAGATTGATATTATCTCTCAATTGCGTTTTCGCCGTCAAAAGACAATCATGTGATGACTGGCATGCAGAGACCTGCAGGTGCCATCACTTCAAAGAACAGAGTCCCGCAAAGGCTTAAAGATGATTGAAAAGGTGTCCTCAATTGAAAATAAGACACATTTAGGCCTTTAGCTACTATAGACACGGCTTAAAGGTCAGGTGCACCGAGTTGAGTGTTAAACTAGTTTTAATTTTTTAATTTTAAAACGTAAATCGTTATTATTTTTTTTCTTGACATTTTACGACGTGGAAATAACCAAACAAATGACCAACACTCGATTCCTACAAATGATACTTAATTTTAATGCGGTTAAACTGTAATTTATAAATTAAAAGCAAATATGTAAGAGCAGGTTGTTGGTCTTCAAAATTACTGGTTTTATTAAGTAATATATATTTAAATCAGGCTTAATTTATTAAATGACAAGTGAGTATGCAAAAATGTTTTTTTAAGTGGCCATTTTTTTTTTATTATATATTTTTAATTTAAAATTTAATTTTTTCGCCACTTCAGTTGTTCGTCAGTAAGATTTCCAAGTTAAAGTTCAATTAGGTGTACGCTTTGACACAAGACAGAGAGCGAGGGTGGGGATTGTAATAGCTACCAACATTAAGCGTTGATTTCCAATGTTCAACCAAGGATGCAGTTGACCCAACGGTCCTGAGGCTAATTACGCTTTGTGGCCTCGAGATACAATGATTACCCGTTGACCATCCATTATTCATGGCGTTCCCTTCTGATACAAATATATCGTGCTTGCCGATACACATGTTGTTTATTACACACTTTTTTCTCTCTACAAACAGCAAACACACCTCTCAGGTGTTCGTGTTGCGAGTTCTTTTTTTTTTATATATATATATTTTTTATTTTTTATTTTTTTTTAACACACTTTCCGATCTTTGTCAATCATTTTCTGTTAATTCTTTCTAATTTGCAATTCACGTCACTCAAAAACAGTAAATTGCTTTTAATTCCCCTCGAATTTGCAATTTCATGCTTATAATTTTTAATTTTATCAAATTACAAAGAATCATGAGAAGATTATCAAAAAATAAATCAAAAATAATCATCCAAATGAATATCTAAAATCATTAAAAAAAAAATATATATTTTAAATTCTCCCAACTTGTGTTGTCAAGTTGAATTTATTGGTGCATCAGCAAAAAAGAAAAAAGGAGACAGCACTGAAATCAATTGTTAAACAAACCTCATTATAGGACAGAAAAGCATAAAAGAGCAGCTGCTATGCCGTGAAGCTAACCACGCCTACATCGCATACGGAAAGGAAAGCGAAGTTTCAAATATTTCATACAGAGGGGGAGAGCAGAAAGATAAAAAAAAAAAAGAGTCAGAGATCACGCAGATGTAAACTGGTCATTGTTTCGTTGCGGGCATTTAATTTCCGGTGTGTCCAGCGTCTTCCTATAGCCATGCATCGTCACGACAACTGAACAAAACTAGGCTATGGGTACAGAGGTGGAACCAAATTTATCAAGGGAAGCAGGTGTCTGCGAGGCAAAAAAAGCAGGGGTTAATCAAACAACAGGGAGTGTAAAATAAAAATAAAAATGCATCAGCCTCGTTTTCGTTCAGGTGACATAACTCAGGAATTTAGTTCATTTATACAAAAGTTCACTCAACTCTTCTTGGTCTTTCATTCACGTCTAATCCATTGTCATCTTTTTAGACACAATGACACTGAAAGTCTAGTCCACTTACCCGCGCAACAACAAGGTCAAGACCCCTTTCTTTTCTTCCCCACCTCCCCTTGAATAAAAGCGGATCAAAGACCTTTGTGCCGTTTCATTTGCATCATTCATGCAAATTAAATTGATTTGTTTACATGCAGCTAAACGTCGACTCGAAAAACTGTCGACAACAAAAGCAAACTTTTTCCTCTAATCCAGACTTTCCCAAACTGAAAACAATATTTTGCGTCATATCCGACTATTTTTCCCAAAAATATTGACCTACTGGTCACCATATTGTACTCTAATAACAGGTACACCATCTTAAAAAGATTGGAAACCGCTGCTCTAATCAAATTAAATGTGGGCGGGGAATCAATTGATAGCACTTTCTCAACCCTGATCCATTTTCATCACTTAATTGATGTCAAACTATTTATGTTCCCACACGGAATCACTCATCATCGCTTTAGTCTCCTCCCTCTCAATTTAATGGCACACTAGAGAGAAGATTCCCCCATCAGCTGTGTCAACAGATTCATCGTTATTCCATCATGCAAACACACTATCAATCAACAGGTACATTGTATTATACGCAGGGGATCCATTTACAAACTGATTGTACTCATAAACCAACATCAATTTTTCGTTTCTCAATATTGACCAATACATAAATTATCGAAGAAAAACAACAACAAAAAAACTCACTTTTCTAACGCTCCAAACCAATAAATTTCCATTATCCAAAAAAAAATAATTATTATTAATATAAAATTTAAATCTTGATGTCCGTTAAGTGTTATAGGGAACCCCGGAAGTATACACAAGGCGCGACAAATTACTAGCAGGCTGTGGCGTTTTGCCTACCCATTCACGCATGCGTGAAATCCAAATGAGAGTAGAGCCCCATTCTATTGTCACCTGAAGCTCTCGTGCTCAAATCTCGGCTTGCGATGCATCAGTGCGGACAGGTGCATCATCTTCACCTGCCGGATGAGGGAAACTTTTCTCCATCACTGCCCTCTCGTGACCATTCGAAAAAGTCCAGCTGCCCTCCATATAGCTCGAAATGACCGCACCTTATATACTTTTTATCCTTCGGCTGTAATCTCTTTATTAAATGACTGTCTCGTTAATAAAAACCCCACGTACCGGACCGCGCATTTTTTTGGCTTGTCTGATGGTCCACAACACTGATGGCTTTTTACCAGAGATAACTGAATTTTTAGATAGGTTAAAAAACTCAAAATACTAATTGGAAAGAAATTTAGGCCACATAATTTTTTTTTTTTTTTTTTTAGATTATCAAAAAAAAATTTTTTTTGTTGTTTTTGTTTAAAAATTGATAATTGTTCCGTAAATATCGTTGTTCATACCGTACAAGGACGATAAGCATCTCGGTTTACTTGATCTTGGCACCAGTATTTGACATTAATTTCGCTGGCCAACCGATGGTGGGTTTTCATTTCACTTCTCCCGATCAACTTTGGAGATAAGTTGTCGCTGATGACAACACGCAATTCAAACTTATAACAAACAAAAACACTCAGAATGAAAATAAAAAGAAAGAGAAAAACCAAAAAAAAAAAAAACCCACAATATAAATCTCATCGTATTTAATTAACTGCCGCAATAAAATTTGTTTTTCTACCTTTTTTTATCCCCATAAATTATTTATTTTTTAATTCCACAAACGTTTTTCTATGCTACTTGAATATTGTTTAAAATATTTTCTGACATTTACATTTTTACCCCGAACGAGGCCCCCACCATCATAAATTTATAAATATATTATTTTTTTAAAATAAACAAAAAATAAAAAAAAATCCACCAGTGAAACAATCAATTGAACAAACCTGAAGATGGTCGGTCACCTTTGAAGGTGATTACCGGATAAACCTCTTCTTCACATAATCGCATGTGGCGATCTCATCAAAATTCACTCCCACCTTACTCATTTGCCCAGATCCATGCCCATCATCCCAGACGTACACAGCGCTGAACCTCTTTAATTATCAGCTTTATCTGCCAAACCAAACTTATCATATTTAAAAAAAAAAAAAAATACAAATTCCGAACGAAAGATGTGAGGTCAAGCACACCCAGGGTCAAACTCATGACCAGTAAAAAAGGGTTAACAAATGATGCTCGTTCTCATCATCTTTTCCCTCATTTAATGCCATAAATTAACGACTTTTAACACGCCGTAAACAGGAAACCATTACGACGTGCAAGTAGAAAAATATCCGCAAAAAAAATCTGTTTGAAATTGGTCTTACAGTGAATATATTAAAAAGAAAACAAAATTAACATTTTGCTTTTAACTGTGCGACATAAAAACTACAATATTAATTTTTTTTGCAACATTTTTCGTAAGAATTTTACACTTTTTTTAAAGCTATAAATAAAAATGTACGACTATTTTTCACTTAGCAAGAGCCAGTCAAAATTGCATTGCAGTAACAATTTTTCACGCAGTAATTAAATCTAAGGGGGTCACGAGACTGGGAGATATGGCAGTGGGTGGGATGAGTGAGGGATAAATACAAGTTCTTCCAGTTAGGTGCCCGCATTTTTCTCTTTTAAAAAATAGCTAAATATCAAGTTTAAAAAATTAGCTTGGAAAAAATTGTTAACAATTACCGAGCACAAGCTGACACTGAAAAAGGAAACATTTCAAATGACCACACCTGCTCAGCTCAATCCAACCATTTGACAGCTAACTTAGCCACAGGTAACTACATCAATTTCTGGCCATTTAACACACCTCAGATTTTTTATCTTCCCCTTATTCCCCCTGAAAAGGTAAGTTATAGTTATTTACTGTTTTAAAACTTGTCTTCAACAAAATGGATTACTTTCACAATTATTGTGATTACATAGGTCTAACGACACAGATTCAGGCGTAAAAATCTTTAAAAATTACTTTTTTTAAACACAGAGATATATATAAATAACTAGGACAACGTAAAACTTATATACCAGTATATTTTAAAGATTTCTTTCTACATTTATTCTAAATATCACAAATATCTTTTCACCGTACTCTCTTTTCATTCACACTTAGGCGCATTCATAAACCCATTTAAACTTGTTTAAACATTTTAAACCAGTCTAAATGTCAAATTTAACATGTAAAATCGTACATTTAGACTTGTTTAAAAAATTTAAACACGTTTAAATGACTTTATGAATGGGCCTACTATTTTTTATTCACAATAGAAACATAATGCGTTATCAACCAAACTGTTACATACATCGTATATTAATTGTGACGGTTATTCCATTCACTAGCTGCTGACGATTGACTTGTTTCTAACTCCATCCAAAAAATACAAAAACATGACAAAAATCTATCCTTACGTTTGCCAATACTGATTTAACCAACGACTCAAGTATTAATTACATTTCTTTATTTAACAAAATAAATAAAAAAAATCTCGACTTGACCCATCTCGTTACACCTTTTATAACCAAGTGACCAATTCTTGCGCGTGTATTGAAGGTGCGTGGAGTGGGTGTCGCAAACTAGTGTGCGTCACTTGTTGCTATAACAACAAGCTTGCAAACAGAAACGCCGATTGAAAACGGCGTGAATATTTCATGGACCCCTCGACGCCCGTCACAGCGCCGCATCTCCCTCCCACCCTCAGCTCCGAACTGCGAGAGCCGGGAGAAGTGGGATTGTGGGGCACCCACGCATTTTCAGGAAGAACTCCGAAACGGACATCTTTGTCGTGCTGAGTTAGTCCGCGCGGTTTAACTGACAGGTATAACATTCTTCCGCCGCCCCCTTATCAAACAGACCCCTCAAAGACACACCTCGGGGGGTCCATCAAAACCGGATATTTTTTTCGCAATAACAAAAAAACAAAAAACAAAAATTACGACCCAAATCTCATTCTGCAAATCCCATAATGCACTGTTTTATTATAATTTATAATTTTATTTCACATTTTCATCGAAAGTTTCAAGCAGCATTTCACTCGCGTCATCCGAGTGACAAGCGAGTGTGCGAATTCGTTTGCTCATTTCTTTGCGTTTTGCATTTTAGGTGGTGCAGAGCAGCCGCTACATCGCATCACATTAGGAAATAGCTCATCACCGAGTTTCCAGCTTGATTCGTCCGATCCATTGTTGCATCAGTTCGATCTCGGACAACAATCCGAACTTAGCGACAACTTTGCCTTCAGCCAAGACTCGAGTTCTCCCGATCCAGCTCGAGAAGACGCTACAGGTGCCTCATCCATATTAGGCGCTTCTTCGACTCGTGGAGGAATCTACAAGTGCGTCGCTTGCGAGCAGAGTTTTGCGGACGTTTTGAGGTAAGATGCGTGTAAATAACATTGACCTGTGGTTCGTGGGGAGTAAAATTCAAGTCCGTTTTAGAAAAACCGGACTGTTTTCAGTCCATAAATTCGGTAAAATTCAAAACCGACCATTTTAATGCACAAAATACTACCACAATTGACAATTAAATTGCGTAATCCAAATTAAAATCAGTAAAATTTCATTTCAAACTGAATCATAACTCCCCGTGTACAAATCAGATAGTAGTAAAAGTTAATTTCTAGTCAAATCTCATAACAATCTTTTACTGTAATATGCGTTTTGGCTTATTAATTATTACGACAAAAAATGAGTTCGATAAACTTTCAATTAAAAAAGAAGTCTTTTTCACCGTTTACTAACTGGCTGCTCTAAATACAAAAACATTTTTTTCTTATTATACGACAATTAATGAAAAGGGGGGAAAAAAAGATATAAAATATGGCTGTGTAAATCTCCCAAGAGATGAATCCAACCAACGGGCAAGAGTTGCGTCCAATTAGTATAAAAAATCGCGAATTTTTCCCAAAAACTAATTTTTTTAAAACGACTTTTCTAAAACAACATTTCTCACCTCAATCAAAACCTTGGGGTCTTAAAAACTCGAGGGACCCTTTATAAAAATTCAAGTATTTATTTTAAAGATTATACGTGATAAAAGAGACTTTTTTCCACCATGTCACGTGGTTCACTGACACGACATTTTAAAAACGAAAAAAAAAAGAAACAAGTGCATACAGTAATCGCGAAAAAAAAAAGTATCTAACAGCTACCTGCCTTCACCATTTGTTTTTTCTTGTACAAATAAGTCCCCAAATTTTTTTCCCCCTAAGGTGAACTAACCTCATTTCTTCTTCTTCACTTTACCCATCCCTCCTCGCCCCTCACTTCACCTGCCCATACCACTTGTTAAACTTAACTTGAAATATTTTTGGCTCTGCCCACCTGTGGCTTCATGTTTTGACATTTTTGGCACACCATTTAACAATGTGTGCAGCACGGACAAAGCATTCTACCAAATACATACCATGCCCAATAAAATGTAATTAAATTTCGTTTCCAAGACAACACCAAAAAAAAATACTAATACAACATAAATAGTTCTCGTGTTGGCGATCGGATGTACAAGCCATGCACGGAAACTTCTCTAGTTGAGAGCAGAGGTCGTTCTTCTTACATCACACTCATATTGATATGTTTTCTCGTAACTATGGTAACCACAAAATGGTCACAGTGAACAAACGGTGTCTGGACGCAGATGTCGCTTCACATAGAAAAAAAAAAAAAGGGGAGGGGAAGTTGAATCACAATATGACAACTAAACTTAATTTGCCTGTTGCATTAGATGTGGTTTATTTATTTGATAAAAAAATATGCACGAGGGATTTTTCTACGGACAAAACATACGATCTAAGAACACGCTGAAACAAGGTGAAACCGCGAATGGCTCATTAAATTAGCCATGGTTCTTCTAGATCGAATGAATTCTAGTTAGATACAGTACACCCTGCAATCGATAATTTTAATGTTAAAAGAAATGTAAAATTTGTGTTTATTTAACTTTAACTGCATTTTCAATTTTCGTATACACAAATGCATACAAAGGTTATTGACTTCTCCGCCATGGCCGCTCACTGACCCCTAAATTGAAATCCCTAAACATTTCTGTATGAAGACATTTCTTAAAATAATTGACTTCCCAAGTAAACGTCGATACATTTTTTTTTTCTTTTTAAATTCCATTTCATACATTTTGTGTATGGATGCAACAAAGGTGAAATTGCTGACACAATAAAAGCAGTAATTGTATAGGGTATCAGACACAGCGTGCACATTCAATATCATTCCAAACATAAAATAAAATGTCACAGACCCAAAAACTCAACAGTTGATTCAGTAGATATTTTATTAAACACATAACATTACTAAAGGAAGAAAAAAAAAAGAGTTGACTCGTTGGATTATCTAGAATTCTCGTCTTTTGAATTTTATTTTTTCCAAACTTCAATACAAACGCGTGCTGTCATCAATGTTTATAGAAACTGTTCACAACACAAGTCGTTGCGTGATTGAAATATTATTAAATTGATAAATAAATAATAATACGTATCAAAATGAAAATAATATGCGTTTACACGTGATTAGATTAGATATATATATATGTATATATAATAAAAAAGTACCAGATTTTCGGTTGGTTGATTTTTCATCTTTGAAAATGTCGCCCAACCATAAGCAATCACGATATTAAACCCAGGCCACAAGTTCAAACACAAAACGATTCCTAAAAGGATGCAACAATATTTTTTTTTCTTTAAATAAATAAATAAAAATAAATAAATAAAAATAAATTTCATTTTTCGGTTTCCATCAAAACATTACTTCATCCACCCTTCATCCTCCGTAACAATGTCAAGACCAATCTATTTACCTTGAACTAAAAAAAAACAAAAAACTCATCTAAATCCTTCCTGGTCCATGTGATGTGACAAGAGTAACAAAAAATGGCGAATAAAAACCAGTTTTACCCAGGTGCATATAAAAACGCTAATGAGCGTAAAGGAAGAGACTCCCAGTCTCAAGGATAACACCCGGGAAATAATTTGCGCCCTGTGGATGGACACTGGCCACTGTCTTCCCGTGGGCTTCGACTCACCTGATGTGCTTTTCTTTTTCACATGAATGGTTATTCACCCTTCATTAACATCACCTACAAAAAACCCCAACTTAATAAAAACAAAAGAAATTATAACATCACACTGGGCTTTCCATTTCTAATACTAAACTCCCATTGAACCAATAGCAAGTCGTTATTCACAGTCCTGCAATACGTCACTTCCCATTGACACATCCTACCAATAGGAGAATGGTCAAGAGCCGGTGTTCAGTGATGATTTGGAAAGTGAAAAAGAAAAAATCACAATTTACCCACACAGTAAAACGCAGGAATTAATCTCCTCTGTCACTGAAGGAAATCAGTGATTCATATCTCAAGGTGTCGCCGCGAGCCACGTTGCTCCACAGCCCCGGGGGAGAGCCGGAAGAAACGAAGGTGGAGCAGGGTGGTGCACCCGGCAGGAGACACTGGCCATCACACTCGTGGGCCATTTTGCCAAGCAACTCAAGGGCCGCAGCCACGTGCGTTTCACCTGTTGCTCCGACTTGGGCAGGTGGAAAACTCAAAGACTCGAGCGGCACAAGTTCAACTCGCACCACTTATAGGATTTAACCAGTCGAGTCTTATCTACTTGAGTTTACATTTAAACCAAAACCGTATAATTACATTTTATCCAGCATCAGGTAAAAAAAAAAAAATACATACTTTTTACACTTCATCCGATTAACTGATAGTGGACACTAGATTTAAAAAAAAATTATTTATTCATTTATTTATTCATTTATTTAAAAAAAAATTCGAACGACAATTTTTTTTCGAGTGACTGAAAGAGAAAAAGACATCAGACAAATGTTCGGGCCCACTAATGTCCGTGTGCCGGGGGCAGGGGCGGGTAGGCGAGGCAATGACGCCACTTGCAATTGCAATTTGACTGGCCAGAGATGGGGAGAAGGAAATAGGTTGGAAAACAAGCCCGGTACAACGAAAACTAAAGCCCATAATGTCAAAAATCGCGTAAATTTAGGAAAATCATTCGCATTTCCATCCGTTCGATCCCCCGATGCATCTTTGCGTGTCTCGCACACATCAAGTCCACTGCGCATGGAAAACTGAGCAAACAAAACCATACACTAATTGCGTGCATTTGTTTTGCTACATCGAGGTTGCGTTTTACTTCCGGCCCACTTAACTGTCAATCACTAGCCTTCAGCCACTGTCACCAACAGCACTAGCCAATCACGCACGAGCACTGGCCGAAGGTGAAAAGAAAAAAAAGTGACACAGTTTCTGCAACGTCTGCACCGCAACGCTACCTACCATCAAATCCAGACACTAAACCTCAAAGACATTCTGCAGCAAATCTCTTGGTGGCGTAAATTTGGCCGAAACTCATTCGAAAAGCAAACTAATTTCCCCTTAACCTTGTCCAAATTACCTAATAAGCGCGTGATTGGTTGTTGATTCGGTGTTTTAATCTCTTCATATCCAATACATGCTAACAACAGCCCGAAGCAAATATGGAAAACAGGGAAAGAGAGAGAAGGGCGAGGGAAATGTTGGCTTCCTGGGCGGCAGGTGGGGTCAAGTATCAGCTAATCATGTACTTGGAGGTGGGGCAGTCGAGTGTATCACAGGACCAGACATTGCATATGGCAAAAGAGAACAAGAAATAGAAAGAAAAAAAAATTCAGGTCCCCAGAGAAGCCCTGCCCCGGCCTCAGGTGAGATCTAGTCCAACGCGGTGAAGGCAAAAGCCACACAATTGCAGGTGAGGTGGCACGGGCAACAAGGTGTGCAACAAGGAGAAGCGAGTAGTGGAGTGTAGAGCACACGTTAGGATACGCTATGTGCTACCTAAACTGTTGGAGTTGTTTGCTTCGTAGGGATATTATGTATTTGTGGAGGAGTGCTTTCACTCGTAAGTTATTTTTACATTTTCATTTTTATTTATGAGTGAGTTCAGTTTTTACTTTTTTGTGGTGTTGCAATATTTTCTGTGACTTTTATTTATCTATTTCAAATTTTGATGCAAAATTATTTCATTTTATTTTCTTCATTTATTTGGTAAATTATTTTCTACTTATTTTTTTTTTTTTTTTTATTTATTTTTTATTTATTTTTTATTTTTTATTTTTTTATTTTTTTATTTTTTAACAATTTAAACTGATTTTCCAATTAATTTCCAATTTGGTTCGAATATAATGATAAATTATCAGTGAGGCGATCATCGGTTGATATCGATGACTTCTCTAGAACGATTCAATACAAACACCGATCATTTACTTGGAAACGGGTCAGCGATTGTGTGATGGCGTGTTCCACGCGATTACACTTGACTCAGGGTGTACTTACACCCAGAAGACACTATAGTTCATTTTTAACAGGTCCAATTTGCCACGAATTCCTCACAATTCCCCAAGCAGAACTTCTATTTCACGGGTTCTTTACTAACTAGGCCCCTTTTGCCTTGTTTGGCGCGAATAAACTCCAGCGTAGAAAAAAGCGAAAAACTTGCACACGTAACACCGGACCTCACAAAGACTACTTCACCTGTCCCGTGTAGGAACTTCACTTGAATCCCTCGATGCAGGTGTATGCCTGGGGTCATCCAAATCACAGACGGCTTCCTCCTTCACGCCACTTGCCCCTTTCCCTTCTTTTCTCTCCATTTTTAATGAATGTCGAATACGAGGCAGGTGAGGAGGATGGTGGCTTTCGAGAATCAGCAGGTGAGAGGAAATCGTGTGGTGGCACGAGCGCCCTGCGGCGGTCAAAGAAAGAAGAACAATTTTTCATTCAAAACTTACAAACTGATACTGAACACTTGCTACGTCCGACCATAAATAAAAGCAAAATAACAAATTGTAACTTCAGCCTAGATTACCCCGCAGCTTAGGCGGGGTGCAACGTCAATCACATTTCATTCATTAAGTTTCCCCACTGCTATATTCGACTCTTTTTCGTACAGGAAGACTTGAGCCAAAGGCTATGGGTCAAATCTCAAAAATGGAGACATAAACTGACTAATGGTAGTATTATTCAGGGGTGATGATCTCCTTTTTTTAACTCAAAATTTTATTGGTTTGAATTTCCTAAATATTAAAACGATAATTATTTTCACCTGAATTTAATTAATTTTTTATGTTTTTTTTTTCTATTTTGTCTACTTCAGATTGGATGAGCATATGCTCATAGACCACTACGGTCAAGAAAACCCTATAGTTGGCGAATACAAGTGCGATCAGTGTCCGAAAGTCTTCAGTTGGAAGTCCAACCTCATCCGTCACCAAGCGGCTCACGAAGAAGGCCGTCGCTACGTGTGCGAAAAC
The DNA here is from genome assembly GCA_034701245.1 of Strigamia transsilvanica. Classification (NCBI taxonomy): domain Eukaryota; kingdom Metazoa; phylum Arthropoda; class Chilopoda; order Geophilomorpha; family Linotaeniidae; genus Strigamia; species Strigamia transsilvanica. The sequence goes on along the minus strand of JAQIXU010000015.1, from coordinate 15,108 downwards.
TGCCACAAAGTATTCACTGATCCGAGCAATTTGCAACGTCACATCCGGTCACAGCACATAGGTGCCCGGTCGCACGCGTGTCCCGAGTGCGGCAAAACCTTCGCCACAAGCAGTGGCCTCAAACAACACACGCACATTCACAGCAGCGTCAAACCGTTCCAGTGTGAAGTGTGTCTAAAAGCGTACACACAGTTCTCCAATTTGTGCAGACACAAACGAATGCACGCCGATTGCCGCATGCAAATCAAGTGTCACAAGTGTGGTCAAGCCTTTTCCACCGTCACTTCGCTCAGCAAACACAAGCGTTTTTGTGAAGGCACCGGACTGGCCACACCGACAACCAACGCAAACCACTTGCAACTTTTTGGTGCATCGACTGCCACTCATGATAATCACAGCAACAACAACACTTCTGCCAGCCACAACAGTGCGAGTAAAGCCATGAGTGCTGGTCCGCAACCGGGTAACAACCCAGCAGCGGCGTTCATGTTTTACCCTCGTCCCGGGTTCCCGTTTTACCACCCGTCGTTAGTCGCCTACCCCATGTTCGGCGGGGCTGGCTTGCATCATCCGCCGTCGCTGCTCACTCCGAATCCCTTGAGTTCCGTTCTGAGCGGCAGTAGGAAACCAGACTCTCCCGACTCGTCGAGCATCAACGGGATGAATTCGCGAGGGGCCGCCGGTGGTGTCAACGCCAAAGACGTTATTAAACCGCGCGGTTCGGAGGGCTCCGAAAGTGAAATCTCCGACGATATCAGTTCGGCCGGTGCCAGCGACGACGTCGACATCTCGACAGCGTCGGATTTGGATTCGGAGAGCGACGCCGACGGGCGCGGTTCGAAGACGAACGCTGCACGCGCGTTGCTCAAGGCGTCTTCGGGACCGGAAGTCGGCTCGTCTCCACCGCCGCGCGAGAGCACGTCGCCGAAACAGGCGGCCATGTACCCCGAACTCAAGGAAAGCATCGCCACCAATGGAATTCTCAGGGCCCTAAGTGTCTCCTGCCCTCAGTCCGAGATGCCCTTTGATTTATCCATCGGCGGGGCAGCGAAGGTCCGTCTCAGCCCGGCAGCGAAGCGACCTTCGGAGAACAAGGATGAAGATCAACCCCTGGATCTGCGAGTGGATCGGAAAAAAGGTGCGGATCACCGGAAAACGCACATTTTCGGAATAATGGAGCGGCCGGCGGAGCGCGTGAGCAGGGTCAAAGAACCGGCGAGCACCACAAACGAACACCGCCAGCTGTCAATGACTCCGATCAGCATCGGGTCGTGTTCCAACGACGTACCTCTGTCCCCGACCAAATTTCAAATGGCCTACCCGCGTCCCATTCACCCACTCCTCCTCGCCGCGGCGGCTTCCGAGCAATACAAACCCAAATACCCGCCAGCGTTCCCATCATCGATGCCATTTCCTCCTACTCGCTTCCCTCCATTAGTGAACCCCATGTTGAATGGAGGTGCGAGCGCCTTTGACTTGATCCGCTCCCAGATGGAGAAGATGGGGAAACCGTATCAAGACGTGTTGGCGCCCCACGCGGCCAAACTCAAAGAACGATATTCGTGCAAATTCTGCGGCAAGATATTTCCGCGATCGGCCAACTTGACCCGTCATCTACGTACGCACACGGGGGAGCAGCCGTACAAGTGCAAGTATTGCGAAAGGTCGTTCAGCATCTCGAGCAACTTGCAGAGGCACGTGCGAAACATCCACAACAAGGAGAAACCGTTCAAGTGTCCGCTGTGCGAACGATGCTTCGGACAACAGACCAATTTAGACAGACACTTGAAAAAACACGAAGCAGACGGACCTACCATTTTGGACGACGACTCGCCCAAGAGTTCCGACCTCAACGAGAAGGACGATGCGTATTTCGACGAGATACGAAACTTCATCGGAAAAGTGACAGACAACGCGTGCACCCCCTCGCCGCCCTCAACTCTCGGAGCACCCACACCCGAGCGAAAACGCACCTCCACGCCGGTCGTCAACGGCAATAATGATGACGCCGTAGCTGGCGGCAAACGAATCCGACGACCGTCCACCGAGGAACCTCGACAAGATCCACCCGAAACGAGTCCTCGAGAGTCCAGTCCCGTCAATTACGAGGTGATGATGCATTTTAATAATAAAGGGGTAGATACGTCTGCTGACGGCTCCAAAGAGCTCTCCAAAACAATGGTCATATCGGTGTAGTAACACAAAACATCCTTGTTTTAAAGCCAACTTTCGGTCAACATTCCTCACAACACTCCTCTTTTCTTTTATAATTTTTACTGATTTCGATTAATAACTTTAATAATCCCCATTCAAGGCGAGGCTAGTCAACTTTTTATCCCTTATTTTGTTTTTGATAGACCATGCACTCAACGCTTTTACATCTTAATACCAGTTGTACAAATTCAAATTTTTTTAATACTTTAGTCTCTTTTTATTTTATAAATATATATGTATACATATACAACATGCTCTAGAATCAGGTCAGGGTTTTCTATAGTTGGACTAACTTTTAAACCTAAAATTAATCTTAATTTATACAAATTATTTCCGTTATCACACGATAATTAAAATTAATCATTTGCTCCGTCTATTATATTCAACCAGCTTTTAAATTTAATTAATTTCGGTACAACCGGTTCTAATTGAGTGCAAGGAATCCAAAGGTGTGTGCAATACGTATTAGTGCCCCCCCCCCCCCTCCCCGATCAATTTTTGTGATTTTTAAACTATAAAGTAAAATATGGAATAATAATAACAATTTTTTTTTCTTGTCACGAGCCATGTGTACAAATTGTAATGTTATTTGCAACAAATTGACCAAATTTATTCCCTTGAAAATACATTCCCTCAGGATGTTAATTGGAACTATTTCGATATACCTCTCCCAACCTCCTTATAAATTTCTACCTTTTTCCACAATGAACTGTGTGACGTAGACAAATGACACTTTCAATAATGACGTGTGCGCCGTTTTCAGTGTGACGTATTTTTCTCCTATTTCATGGTGTAAGACGTAATTTTTCACGGGGTGGAGTAAAGTTCAATATTTTCTTCAATTCTTCTTTTCTTATATTTTTTTTTTATGTTGTTGTTGTAATTATTATTTAATTCTTTAATCTGATGCAATTTTCCCATCTTGCGTGAAATTTGTTTTTTTACGCAGGACGAATCTCACGAAAAACCGAGAAAAAAATAATTAGGTCTTTTAACTTTAAACAAATTTAAAAAAAAAAAAAAAATTGAAATAAGTACAAAAATAATTATAAAGTGAAGCACGTGCCATAAATGATTCAACAATGGCATAAAATTATGCAAAACTATGTTGCTTTAAACCATTTAGTAAAAAAAATGATAAACAAACAAACAAAAGGTTGTAATGATAATTTTCTTTGTTTTCTTCTTCTATCTTTCACTTTATGTTTATTTTGGTTAATTTCTCTCTTTATTACTAAAATGCAAAAGGTGTGTGAATTTCAACAATGTTCAAAGACAAATTTTAACCATGTTCACATTGTTCAGTGTGTGAAATTTTGAAAACTTAAAAAAAAAAAAATATCATAATTTTGAGTTTTTGTATACCACTGTGCTATTTACGTGTCTTTTTATGGAATACACTTGAACAACATCAACAATGTTAGATATATTGTTCTAAAACTACATTTTTGACCTATACATAAAAAATAAAAAATATAGAGCGAATCTTTGTACAGTTCTAATATATAGAACCACTAGGAATTTTTTTTTTTTGTTTAATTATTTTAAAACAAAATCTACCTGTAGAGTATTTTTTCTTTATCTTAAAATTCCCCAGAGACAAACTTATAAACATTGTAAAAAAAAAATAGTAAAAAAAAAATAATAATAAAAAAAATTGGAAAAAAAATGTGTAAAACTTTATATTCTTGCTTTAAATTTTACCTTTTTATAACTTAAAGAATATTATTATGAAATGAATGAATTTATTTCAAACTCCATCAAGTGTTCGACAAATTTTTTTCTTTCAGATACAAATTTGTTGGTATTTGAAATTTATTAATTATTATTATTATTATTATTATTATTAATTATTATTATTATTATTATTATTGTAGAAAAATTATTGTACATTCCAAATAAAAACCTCACTTCAATTTCCACAAAGGATTTTGAACTTTATTAAAATAACTTTGAACTTAATTACATTTCTTTTTGTTTCTACACACCGAACTACACACAATTAAACAAACATAAACAAACCAAAAAAAACAAACTTCATACAGATAAACAACTGTGACAAGAAGAGCAATTTTAGTGGAAAAATCAGTTTGAAGAAAGGTAATCAATTATGGCAGGTGACAGGAAAATTACTCCTTTTATCTAAAAAAAATTACTTCGAGTGGACACAAATCACAAAATATTTATCCAAACTTAAAATTCACATTTTCACCCAAAAATCCACTCAATCAAACTCACAAGACCATGAAAATTTCATTTTCAACCCAACCCCCAGAACCCTAGCGGTCACTTATGACAGCACAGTGCAATCCCATTTCTTCTCGTTCAAACGCGATTCACCTGTTAAAATAAAAACAACCAACTTCTAAACAACCTCTGGTACACTTAGGATACAAATAATTCACTCCTACTTATCCACCACCCATAAATTATCATAGAAAAACTGTCCATCGATTGATAGACATTTTTAGAGCACTCGTGATACGGCCGCAAATAATATGTTTTTATCGCAACACACGGATGGCATAACAAATAGGACTAACAAGTCCACTCCACCTAAAAAAAAAAAATAAAACAAGATAACACCAACAACAAGAAGAAGCATAATTCTTGCCTTGAGGAAACACCCTTGGATCCTCTTCTTGCTAACCTCATTCACCAAGGTGAGGCTACGAAGAGACTCACTTTGGGAGTGGCAACAAAGGGTTAAACACAACAAGGTCATCTTCATCACACACGTTCCCAACCTTGAAATTGCCTTACATTCCCCTGCAGGTGTTTTGCCACAATTTTTTTTTACGCAATCCTACTCAACTTAACCCTTTCTTTAAAAAAAATATTTGACCCCGGCCAACGGCAATCTTGAATCGCGCATGCGTGTTTCACAATAGGTCAGAGATCACAGATGGGCCCCCACCCCTAAGCAACTGCTTATTCTACGTAAATCCGGCCCTGGTGGTCAGAGATGAGTATTGAGGTGGAGGAGACGAGTAGAGACAAAGAGTTGCTGGACCTTGGCATCTCTAGAAGGAGGATGAGTCCATTTGCATTGAAGAGAACTAATAAAGGAATGTGGCTACACCTGTCTCCACCCTTTTATCACCAACGGAGAACAGATTCGTGGCTCCTTGTAAGATTTAGCACCTAAAGGGTTAGTAAGGCCACAGTTTGAATAAAAAAAATATTTTTTTTTATTTAAAAAAAAAATAAAAATAATAAAAAGGTTAATGGAGTTTCAACATTTATACGCGCGACAAAAATAAAACATTTTAATTCAATTTAATTTATTCCGCCTTATTGACCTTTACAGTGTGCTTTTCATACAAACACTTTTTCCTCTATGCCCTACTCCATATGTTACATAAAAAGAATCGTAGCTTCTTAACGACAAACTGATAAATCCGAGTCGACCACTCAAAGGGGGTCAAACACGTCCCCGCCTTAGCTCGAGGTGAAGACGACCACAACGACCAAATGGCCAAAGGCCAAGAACCGCTCACCTGACCTCATTTAAAAACACACACACGTCACCCCGGTCATGATGTAGTAATAGAAAAATTAATCACATATACAAACTCGTCTAAAAACGCTTAATGCAAACCAATTCCTTCACAATTAATAATCGCACGTCAAAATCTTTCATAATAAGATTTTTTTTTATTATGGCTAATAACGTCTACGCTATGGTATTTCAAGCTCTTTGTGTTATTAAATATTAAACCGCATGCCGTAACGTCATAAACATGTGCCCTTAGGTTCTTCAAACACGTAACCGTGTTGCCAAAACATCGGCCTATTGTTATTACCACATAAGATAATGAGAAAACAAAAAAAATATAAAAATAAACAGAAATCATCCATTTGACTAATTAAGGGCTGATAAAAATCTTAAATTGTAACGCTTAATGAATTACAAGTTATTAAGTCAAGCATTTCAAAATGTTCGTTTTTCATACGGGAAGCCGCTATGAATCTGTCCAACTCTGACGTTAGAAAAGAAGAAAACTTGAACTCGAGTAACCTTTTTTTTCAAATTTCTTTTTCTGAAAATTGTAATTTAAAACTTTTATTAGGTTGATATATTAATATTACTTTAACTATGATAGATATATAAACAAAAAAAAATTAATTTTGCCAAATTAGGTAATTCTTAGCCATTGACTCATGAAATGTCAATACCTGCAAAGGTAGGGGCATCAATGCAAAATTCGCTTTTTTCACATCCCCCTTTATGTAAATCAAGTTCTATACAAGTTGAACTTGTTACAATTCGAGTTTTCACAGTACAAAAGACTAAAAACTTGATTCCACACTTTATTCTTTATCTGTTTGAGATAAATCCAAACCCTTTGGGCCAGTAATTGAGAATCCTTGAAATGGGTTCCACCTACTGTATCAGTTTTTCCTTGTAATTACATCAATTTTTTTTTATCAACAATCAGAAATATCTCAATCAAACCCTTCCTTTTTCATACAAGAATAATCTTCGTAATGTAAAATACAGCACATAACTCCCCCTGATTCTTACCTCAACCTATTATTACATGGCCCTAGATGACAAATGAAGCGGATCAAGGGACACAAGTCACATGTCAATGTCCACTACTGTATTTTACAGGGCTTTGACATCTTCAAACAACTGTCTCTATCTACCCACATGACCTCAATAACCCTCCTACAATAAAAAGGCTGAGTTAAATTGTATTTAAATTCATATACAACTAGGTTGGGTGATGTTCACTTGTCATGCATCAATTTCTTTACATTATAAATTTTTTTTTTAAATGCAAAAAAAAATGTGTGCACAAATCTTAAATACCCTAGAATCTGCTACAGGGTAGAGGAAGTTCATCTGATGGTGTAAAAATTTGCAATTATAATAAAACTTGTTTTTAAAAGCTTTTTGAAGAATAAAAACATTTAATTGAGTTTTAAAAAAAAAAAGTTCTCATCTCTTTAACCTCATTCAGAAATTTGAGACACGTTCTATAATATGCTAAATAAAAAACTTGACAAAAAAAAATGGGAGTGATCTAACATGGGACAATTTAACCCTTGCAGCACTCATTCCCTCGATATACAATGATCTGATTGAGCGATAACTATCACCAACGTTTTATAGAGTCAACAAACAAGATTATCAACTTCAAATTGAATCACATCATCGTTCAATTTGCATGAAATTCAAACAAAATGCCAATAAAATTTGAAAGGTACTTGATAAAAAAAAATATTAAAAAAACCTTCACATTTTCCCACATTAATTTCATCAATCAAAACGATTTAAATCGGATTTAAACATCTCTAATTATACGACTTTGATAATTGCTGTAAGATGTCACGAAAACCAATTTAGTCGTCTCTCCAGAAGTTAGCATCTCGTTAACAAAAAGAAAAAAAACATAATAGGCTTAACATATAAACGTTTTTATTATGAAGATCAAGTCTGATTTTCACTTTTCTAGATAAGATACTAGTACCTTTAAAACAGGTGTGGTCTTTGAGATTTACAACATCAAAACGCACAACTCTAAAAATACTAATAACTTAGCTAGCTGCCTTAATAAATGAAAAGTTATGACAATCTTTTTTACCCGATTGATGCTAGAAAAGATAAGCAAAATATTGATACATTTTGAGAATTATAGCCATCTAATGGCATAAAAAAATTAAAAATAATAATAAATCTAAATTCTAAATTTAAAAGTGGCGTTTGACATTAACTGTCGGGGCCGGCTGGACGTTTTGCGGGGCCTCAGAAAAAAGTTATTAGTGTGGCCCCAAAATATTTGCAGAAAAAAATTTTTTTATCGGTCGGGAGCCCGAAAAAACGACGCCTGAGCCGGTCCCATTAACTGTTTAATTTGTTTTACACTTACCTTAGTTCTCAATAAAACCAAATCTCAATTCGTTGTCAAGTCGTTCTCTCCAATTGCTTAAATGCGTTCACCTACAGAATTAAACAAAATTAATTCCAATTAAGTTATGACACTTTAATTATAGCAACATTTAATTTCCTTTTTAATAAATTTTCAATGAGCAATTAACGCCACTCTGTTCCTCGGTGCAATCCAATTTCTCCCAACTTTTAATTTTTCATCTTGAAATCAGAAATCAACAATCAAAAATGATTTGTCATTCGATGCAAGTCGTATGTTTTTATTCTTTTTTTTAAATTCCCGATCTATATTTACATTTACCCTAATACACATAATTTGAACGAACAACACCTGCAACTTTATTCACAACAAACAAAAAGTGCCATAACAACAACACTGTGTTATTATATGCGCAACAAAAACCACGGAGTTTCCGAAAGCGAATTTAATCCTCTCTTCACTTGTTGTGACAAGTTGATGATAGTCTTAGTTGTGGGAACGGATTCCAAATGCACCGCAGAACACAAGGTCGCTTTGCTCCAAACGCAAACAAAATGCACCTCCCAATCAAAAATGGCGAGGTCAATGGCCTTGTAAGAAGCTGACCATAAAACTCGCACCTGACCATCACGGTCTGATAACTTGCGAAAAGAAAAAGCGCACACGACTCGTGATATGCCCAACAAACATGAAAACTGTTCATTGTCTTTGACTAAACTGATCCTCTTAACTCTTTGCTTCCCAGCATTCATCCAATTAAAAAACACCACCACTTCCACACATTACGTAATCCAAAATGGTGGACAAATTACAATTTATAATCCAAATAATCCCAATTTTCTTTATGTATTTTTCGATTTTTTTTCCAAACTTGTTTCACTATCTCTACGTGTGAAAGACGAGGTGTATGGACTTTGGTGACTTCCGGTTCCTCCCTTACCTAAGGGCAGGGCTGAAACACTCTCTAGCTATAATTCAAATGACAAACCGATTCCTTCATCAAGGTGTTTGACTGAATGAGATCAATAAATGCGTGCGTACGATGTAATTAATAACTGCATATACCTTGCCTGTCAATTTATTTTTTCTTTCACGCTGGAGAATGTTTGGGCCCAAGACCAGATGAAGCTCTGTTGTCACTTCGTTAATTAGGGTTAGTTTAAAGGTATTTACTATTTTCCTAATAATTTTTTTTTGGTTTTATTAAATATTTTATGCGGAAATCAAAATAGCAATTTGAGATTTAGGTCAAATAAAGAATACTTATTCGATTTGGTAGAAAATTAAAGCGTGCAACAGAATATTATTCCGAAATTCGAGAAACAGGCCTGCGAGCCACAGTCATCCAATTTCTTAAAAACTCGTTTTCGTTGAATTTCTCAACAGATATTCCATCAAAATGCAAAACTTTTGTGCCAAATCGATTGATTGCGTTTATTTTACACACAATCAGTCTTCGGTGATGAAATCACGATTTTAAACAGCACCAAAACAATTTAAATTCGATAAAATGGCTCCCATAAGTGCGAAACTCGATCAAAAAAAATTAATTCCATCAATTGACGTTTCAACACTTAAGCTGCCTAAAACTTCAATTTCTTCGAACTAATTTCCTAATGCAACTGATATATAGGACATCACGTCACAATCTAGTTGGTTTGAAATTTTTATTTGACATTAAGTGTCTACTCAAACGTGTCCAGCGTCTTATATTCAAATGAAACTCTTTTTAAATTTAATAATTATAATTTATTTGATGCCGACTCGCTTTGAACTGCAGTTACACCTAATTAAATAATAGTAGCACTTAAAATATCGGTACCAAAGTTCTTTTCCTTTTTAACCATAAGCTTATATCCATTGGTACCAAAAAAAATTACATTACTATGCATACATACAGAAATTCAGTTCCTTAATCAAACCAAATCCAATTTAAATATTTTATCTTGTACGAGTCATATTAAAATATTTATATTTATCTCGAAATATCTCAGAGATGACTCCACGAAGATATTTAAAAAAAAAAACCAAATGAATAGATTAAATTTTACAAAAAATATAAAATCTTCAGAACAATCACCTTTGGAAGACACAGGACATTTTACCAGAAGAAGTCAATGGGAAGCAAGAAGACCCGTTTTCTCATTCCTTTAAGAATGAAAAAAAAAAATTACCCGGATGGGAACAAACAAACAAAACCAGAAGACGAAAAAAAAGAAAAGAAAAACTCAACATGAAAAAAAAACTTCATTAAGCAACAAACTGGCACTTGGTAATGATGATATTCCTCAAAAGATAATTACCTATAGCACTTTATCATTCCCATTCAGTTTTTTGCAGCTCTTTCTTGAAAAATCAAAACATCAAAAGAGCAATTTATGCCTACATTGTACATACAATATGGAAAAGAATTTTTTCTTCTTTCCCCTTTATATATATTTTTTTAATTTTTTTAATTTTTGACATAAAAGCCACTCCCAACAAATCCATCATCATCACTGCACTGCATCACACGTGTGGTCTTATAAGATGGAATCCAAACACTGATCACTTTAAAAAATATACGGCAAGAAAAATTGAATTTTCCACAATGCAAATTAAAAATAATATTAAAAACATGGAAATGCACGTTGCGTGAGGTCAATTCTGAGAGACAAAAAATTGTCTTTCACTTCCCTCATCAAAAGCCACCGCTCTACTTGACAATATTGTTGTCCATACACCACACTCGCTCACTTGTTCCTTGTTCGTGAACAAGTGGTCACGAAAGGGTTAATAAGGAAATGACAAACAAGAATACAAACTTGATTGTATTCAAATCATCACAGATAAAACTTGATACGGCACCAAAAGGGATCAGTTACCCATCTTCATATATTAAAGATTTCGCTCCACCCTCACCAGGCCTTCCAAGGCCATTCCACTCAATACTCTCCATTCCAATCGGGACCTTCAAGCTGCTTCAGTCACTACACGCAACTCGTCAATTTCTAGGTGCATTCATAAAGTCGTGTTTAACTTGCAGTTTAACATGTTTTGTTGTTTAAATGTCGTGCGCATGCGCATTGCCACTAAAAATTAACTAAATCGAGGGTGGTATCTCGTACACCCTTTAAGTCAGGGGTGGACAACCTTTTTAGTAGCCGGGCCAAATTTTGAAAAAAGATTTCCAGTGGGGCCACACAACACAGCGCGTACACTTTTTAAAAACTCAACTCTGTGATCGTTTCTAAACACAAACACAGAAGAAATTGTAACGATAGTTGAGTCAATGTACCGTGATACGAACGACGCAAGATGGAATGTTCTTTTGATGGTTTTATGTAGAAAAGTTAAAATTTTTGTTCATATGACCCAGCTCCGGGGGCCTCAAGTTGACAACCGTGGGTCGGGGGTTGGCCACCCCTGCTTTGTGGAATCCCATTCACATTTTTCACCCATGTCGTACCCCCGATCAGCTGCCTGTGTTGAGTTATATCGAGGCAAGCAGTTGAAATGTGTTATTTAAAATGCTGTTTAGTCTAAATTATTATATGAATGCGCATGACAACTTAAAACCTTCACGACTCGAGATACATTTAAAAATAAAAAATCGTCGGATTACCAATGTCCATGACTTGTCATGTATAAGCCTTATCATAAGAAACCTGATTTTTCCCCACCTTTTTGTTTCATTCTTTTTCTATATTTCCAAAGAAAAAAAAATTATCCTCAATCACTCGCGCTCTGTAATTATCCCAATTTAGGTGTGACGCTCCTCTCCTACTAAAAAAAAAGAAAAAAAGAAAAAATTCTCAAATTATCTCACTTTTTCTAACCCTCAGTGATCATCTTCACGCCCTTTAGTCTGAACTACTAATTTCATAAATTGCTCCAATTTTTTTACCCTAAAAAATAAAATAAAAACGCATGTCTGACACATTCCAAATCCTGCTAAAACCCTCCTAATTACCTCGATCTCCCAAGCCCAACATGCGTCTTTTCAATCTAACAAAACCTCAACGTGAAAAGAAAAAAAACGAAGAAAAAAGCAACAGTAAATTTCACTTGTATAAGACAAGAAAAACCCCATGTAAAATTAATCTTAAAGACCCGGCAATAAACAACCATCCAGATGTGCCAGGTGCATCACGTTAACTACCATCAGAAATGCCCAATTTACACCTGACATAACTCGAACTATAAATTAAGTCGCAAATAACAGAGTAAAAGGAGACAAAATAACCGTGGACAGTTAATTTTTTTTTTCGTTCTCCTTTTTCTTTCTGAAACTTATACATAAAATGGCGCCTGACTCGACTCTTGGACGAGAATTCCTGCAGGGCAATGGACATAACTTGAAGCCAATTACCTACACAGTGGACAGGTCTCATCATGGGTGATTTAATCAAGTGAAGACACTTGACTTTTCGAAAAAAGCTCACTTCATTTTACGAACCGACAATGACAATAATTGCCGCCAGAGGGAAGTGGCAAAAAAAAGAATCTCCCTTTATAATGAACCTATTTATTATCATTTTCAGCACTAGGATTGCATTCGCCTCAAATTGTGCCCTCAGGAATCACAAACAATCATCAAAATAAGTCAAGAGTGAAAAAGGTTATGTGGTAAAATAATTAGAAAGCGCAGACACTAAATAATTGCTTGGAAAACTATTTGTATAAATAGTGTGTCTCTAGAAAATCTTCATCATGTGTTTAAAGGGCAATGCCTAACAAAAGAATAAAAGACTAAGTAATACCAATTGAAGGCATTGCTAAACATTTATTGTTAAAAACATCCACTATTTAAATTAATTTGTTTTAGTTTTGTCATCTACAGTACTGTTATTGTTTTGTAGAAACTTTTCAGTCAAGCCCTTCATTCTGCAGTGTTGTCAGTTTGCTGTCCCTTATTATTATTGTTCAAAGTTTCTGTTTTTACAATTTTTTGGTGTTTCGAAAACAGAATGGACACTAAAAACGTCGTGCAGGTAGTTTTTAAAGTGGTTTTTGTCGGGTTTTGGTTTTTACAACCAAATTCAAAATGGCTGCCACGAAAGTTAGATCGAGGGGTCAAACTATCCAATCGAATGATGCTTTCAGGCAAAGCATCCACGTTCTAAATTCTAAAATTCTAAAAGGGCATAATTGTGCTCAAACAAGAGAGCCACACTTTATTAAGTTGATAAAAATAATGAAATTTTTAATCGCTATTTATGAAGACCGAGCACGAGACCCAAAACCGAACATATTTAGTTAGGCATGTTTTTATATTGTTTTCGCTGCTTATACTATAGAAACACCAAAAATCACATAAACAAAAACTTTCAATGCACCTATTATTTTTAAATTTTTCATTAACAAACTTATTTATTTATTTATTCAGTTTGTGCGGTCTATGTTGATACCACAGTCTGAAACTTTACTATTAAAACCCCTTTCGCCACACAAACATCATCTGTAATGGAATTTGAGAATATGTTGCGTGCGATCAAACATAGTCCCGTGAGACCACACGAAATAATTACGAAATTGTAATTCATTTTAACGAAATGTTAACTTTTTTAAATCATAAATTCCAGTGGATTTCCGCGAGTTACAGCTGTCACTTAATTAATTTAATCTAAAAAAAACCACAACATCAACTAATTACTCCTCTTCGCATAGGAATAACACGGAAGAAAAATGTTCAAATGTTCAATTTTCTTTTGTACAGTAAATGTAAAAAAAATCAAAAGAAATCACCAACTTAAACCTCAACATTAAACCATCAAAATCGCTATTTCCCGATGATGTACACTGACAAACACACACTTATCTTAATACCTTACATCCTACACATTCCGCGACCACGTCTTTACTTCCATTTCAATTTTAATTATATTGGTTTTACAAACCACACTGCAATAAGAGTGCATTTTCGCGATAAGCCGAATGACAACCCATTTCCAACCCTATGCTGACTCATTCTCATTACACACAGCATGCAAGTAGATGTATGAGAGAAGAAATCTTCCCATTCACACAATCCTACCTAGTGTTTTTGCTCACCAGGTGGGTCATCTTGGGTGCGGTCAATGGCCTTTTCAATACTAGTTCGATAGTATCACGCACAAGAAAAGAAAAGAGGGAGAAAAAATAAATAAATAATGAAAAGAAGAAGAAGAAGAAACTCATCACCTTCAACCACGCCCTGCAATACAGGACAAGCTCAACACGTTTGAGATGGGCTCAGTAATTGAAGAATGCAACCATGGAGGACAGGACATGAACTCAAACCTAAAAAAATAAAGTTTATACTCTTATCAGAGATTCTAATCGATACCACCAGGGGGATTTTTCAGTCTCTTCTTCTTTTACTTCTTGCCGACTACTTTGTAAAACATTCATTTAAGCGTGCGTGTTAGAAATATATACTCAATCTCAGCTTTAACTATAAAAAATATCGTAAAATTCAGAACGTTGTGATGCAATTTCCAATTCAAAAACGTAAAAATATTAAATTTAACCTCACTGATGTTATCTAAAAGAAAAAATAATAATAAATAATAAATAAAACGCTTTTTATTATGTTTTTATTGCTTTTTATTTTCCAAACATTCAAAATTACATTTTAATAAAAAACTAGTTGTGCTTGCGCTTGAAGTAGGTGACATGAAAAAGAAGTTGACATTTTACCTTTAATTTTTTTAAAAAACAAAAAATTAATGGGGCAAATTAAGCCTTCACAGTTCTTTTTTTAACATTAAAACAAAAAATACAGTATGCTATATTTAAGGTAGGCTATTCTTATTCGAATGAGGTTGAGTTTTTACTTGTATTTTTTAAATATTCGTTCACTAAAACTAGACGATGAATTTTTAGTTTTGAACACGTATGTTACATAAGTGTCACTTACATGCCACACACGTGACTTTCTCTGGATGTCGACACCTGGAAGCACTCAAACATTACTTTAGCATTTCACGGAATGCCAACATCACCTTAGGTATAAACGAGTCGATGAAACGTATGTCGAAAAAGTGGCGTCGAA